>PVJX010012268.1:0-50881 GCA_004027295.1 Dolichotis patagonum
GAATTGATCTCAGGACCTGAGCTATATTCCCAGTTTAATTAATTTTTTTGAATGAGAACTGGAACACCTAGAAGTATGAAAAGTCTGGATGAATTTTAAACTTTCAACTTGAAATTAAATACAGATTGTCAGTAAGTTTTGTGGTCATCTATAGACTGGCACGGGAAATGAGCAGTCACTACACTGTGAGTTTAGAATAGCAACTGGGGTAGAACTGAAGCCTATGTTATAGGATGAATGATCAGAAACCTCATCAAAGTAAGAATCACAGAATAAAATGTTCAGCTTATGGGAATCGTTTCTGATATGCCACACTCACACTGAGAACTCCTAGTATTTTCTTATTTTCACAGGTCAGTTTCTAGCACACTCACTAGAAAAACTCTACTAGTTTGATGTGGATGAATACATCATAAAGTGAAATAACCCACCAGTAAAGAACAGTGCATTTGAGCCCTTACCTGTGCTACTGTTCCCTAAGTTGCCTTGATTTCCTATCATCCCTTGGTTACCCATCATTCCTGGCTGAGGTATCACTGAGTAGGGACTATTGTTTCTGATTGGTGGGAAAGGTCCAGCACCAGTTGGGCTTTGCAATGTGATGTCAAGTGGTAAATTCTGGTTTGGCAATAACCTGCCCAGGTGCCCTGGTCGTGGGTTATTAAAAGCTAAGGAGAAAACAAATAAAAATTAAAGGTTAATACAGGATAATGGAAAAGGATATTAACAGTAGTAGTGTTTAGGGAAAATGTCATTTTTTAAAATAACAAAGATATGCAAGTCAGGGGTCAACTACCTATGTGTAGGACAAATTCACAGATAAAAGACATGCAGTACCAAAATGTAGTATGTGACCTAATCAACAAGTCTATAATTCTTGATGATCTTGCAAGAAAAAAAAAAACTCACATGTATATTATTTACCGTATTATACCAACCCCTGCCTTTGAAGACAGGGTCTTAATATGTAGCCGAGACTGCTCTTGAATTTGCCACAGCCTCCCAGGTGCTAGGGTTACAGCCATGCTCTACCACCTTTGGCTTCTGCACAGTCATTTTTAATATTTAACTGTTGTTTCCTAAGTAGACCTTTAATACGGTTTTTCCATGTTACGTTATTCAAACATAGCAATATTACTTTTCCATAGCCACGAAATCATAAACATCTCTTCATACAGCACCAAATCCATACATGTGGTTTGTAAGTTAAAGTACTATTTCCTAACTAGACTTTCCTAGGATTAGGATTAACTTCACTGGAAATTAATCGTCTTTCAGCATGTATACTGTGTGACCTAAGTGTTAAATAACACTTGTTCTTCTAAGTACAGACTCTGAATTCTGGACACATTTAGATTTCAAATGGTTTTTATGGTTAGTTCACAAGAATTTACTGCATATTAAGCACTATAATATTTAATTTGACAACAATGCTAGTAAACTTTAAAATATAAAGATATGACAATTTATGCTAATTTATTAGATAATATCAAGTACTTTTTAATGATTATATAACAGTCTGAGATACCAGTTAAAATAGAGTAATTTCTCAACAATTCATAGTAGAAATAAAATAGTTGAAAAATATTTAGGGGGGCCAGGATGTAGCTCAGCAGCACAGCACCTGCCTGCCATGTGCAAGGTCCTGAGTTCAATTCTCGGTAGCCATGAAAAAAAAAAAAAAAAGAAAGAAAGAAAAAGAAAGAAAATATTCAGAAAAAGTTAAGGCTCAGACTAGAAGTCGCATACACACTTAATTATCTGGTTACCATTCAATAACCTGAATGTGCTTAGAAGCTACAGACAGAGCAGGAGCTATGAGTCCCGACCGAATCTTTGTCTCCCCTAATTAGTAAGCATAAACTAGAGTCTTTTTACCCCTTTCAATTCCTTGACTTTGTTATCTCCCTTGGTCTGTAATCAATCCAGTACCTCCCCATAAATAATCAGCTTTGAGAGATACCAGGCAAAGCCTCATCTTTATTTTGATTTATTCTTTGCAAAAATGGCCAGTAATCACTTGATAAAACACCTTATAACTGAAGATATTCTATGATGTGGCTGAGAGTTGCCATTTCTGATTTGCTGCTGATACTGACTCAAAGTGTGTATGAAGAAAAAGTCATTCTGTTGACCAACACTGAAGAGGGCAACCATCTTTGCAGTAACTGTGGCCCTGCTACAGAAAAAACCATTTCCTTCCATTCACAACTATTGGACAACTTCAAATACAGGTGGTAACCAAAATGAAGGGATATATGCCAACCAGCGGAGGAACTTTACCAACCTAGGTTGATCTCCCAGCATGTACAATGTTGATTACACTACTGGAGAGAGGCCAGGGAGCCGTACTCACCAGAATCCACTATGAATACTGTTTCTGAAGGACCAGGACAGTAGATGGTGCTATTTGATCATAAAAACCACTACGTGACTAAGTTGTCTGCATCACACTTTAATAAGCTCTGTTTCTGATAGTGTTTATATGGGTATCTCTTGGTGAAACTAGCCATATCTCATACTCACTGCTCTGTGAAAGTCGCAGTGCTGTTTTCTGGGCTCCAACAGGTGTAACAGGGCTGTTTTCAGCTGTGAGTTGCATGAGGTCATTGATGATGGCTTGCTTGTCAACTGATCCAGCAGGGGCGCCTGGCCTCGTGTCTGGGAAAAGCTGTGGTAATTGACTATTCTGCAAATCATCCAAAATCTCCTCCAAGTTGTCCAGCTCACTGCCAGGCTGTAGTTAACAAACAAGAAGAGTTTATCCAGGCCTACTCCCAGTGTGCTCCAAGGCCTCTGTGCTCTTACAGACCTCACTGGTGTAAGACACCAGGGCCAAACAGAAATGCAGATGCATGTGCATCTCAGACAGAAGAATTACTAATCAATTTCTAAAACTTAAATTGATAAAGAGCAAATAATTGATCTCTGGATCTTGAATTCCCCTCCTGTATCAAGGAGAGACAGCTGAATTAGAAAGAAAGCAGATGTTTCACACTGTGATCAATTGGTAATTGACAAATACCCCTTTATTTTATAACCATCCAATTAACTGTACATATATTTCCAAATACTGACAGTTCAGGTCTAGGTTTTGTTGTTAAGGCTGCCTATGAAATCGACAACAATAACCACAAAGAAAACTGGCCTAAGTGTGACCTAAATTTGACCATTTGCTTTTCAGACTCCCCTCTCCCCAAGAGTGTGGAGATGGTATCAGATGCAAAATAAGCTTGAAGTAACTAATTAAGCAATGCTTCTTCAATTTGAGCAGTTTTATTTTTCTCCTGCTTGCACTTTCAGTTTTAAATGACAGTGGCTTTTTCAGTTACTCATCAGCTTAGGTGACAAAGTGTAGGAAAGCAGTCTGAAGACTGTTTGTTCCCCAACATTACACTTACAAATCTGATTTTACAGAAAGCCACAAAAATCTTTCTTACTGTCTCCCTCCTCCCCCATTTTAAATTCAGTTCCAAACACCAACATTACAGTAATAAGTATCATTTATTACCTTTATACCTGGCACTTTTCCAGGAAGCTGATTTCATAGATACGTTTAGTGGAACCTATGTGCTGGAACTTAAATTCAGACATTGCAGTCACACAAGAAGCTAGACGCTGGGATTATTTTCTAGCAAAGAATGTACTAAGAATGCTTTTTCTTGATGGGGAGGAAGGAAACAGGCAGCTTGCTCGCAGTCAACGGATAAACTCTTTGTCCTTGACCATAACCAGTTCTTTTCCTCTACACCAGCAAATCAAGTGAAGTGCACACCACACACCTGGTAACGAGCTGCACTTACAGCATAACAGCTTACATTTTATTTATTTATTTAAAAACAGGGTCTCACTATGTAGGGCAAGCCCTGTAGTCACTATGCAGCCCAGGTGCACATCAAATTCACGGTGCCCTTCCTGCCTTAGCTTCCCAAGTGCTGGGATTGCAGGCATGAGGCACCATGCCTGGCTGGCTTACATTTTGATCCTATGTACAATTCCTATCCTTTTATGTCCAAGCTGAATTTGCTAAGATTTTTACAACTGATGGCAAATTTAAAATCTGTATTACAGTCCCTTCTGACTGGATGCATTTCTCACAGTGGGAAGGCAGATGAAGCGACTTGTTTTGAACAGTACCAGGGACTGACCCCTCACACTGACCTGCATCCTCAGCCCCATGTGAGACAGGGTCTTGCTACGTTGCTAAACCGCCAGGCTGGGCTGGATCTTGTGATGTTTCTGCCTTACTCATAGTACTGGGATAGTAGGCAAGGCTACCACACCCAGCTGACAGTGACATTTCATTTGATTTTTCTCAGAAACAGTAGCTTAGCAAGTCATGGAGACCCATTTTTCCAGGAAATTTCTAATGCGAGGTTACAGCAATTGTAAGACCATTTTCTTGCCACCCGTCTCTAATAAAAGAATGCGCTGCCTCCATGGGAGAGTCAGATCTTAGACAAGGGTGGGCTTCAAAGTTGCACTCTGAAGTACAGAGAGACAAAACAATCCTTAAAGTTCCTCAGGAAGGCATATCACTGCAGAGCCCACGAAGGGCGATAAAACTTTTCCTCCAGAGTGGGGCGACACCAGTTTCTTTGACCTTGAAAGAAGTAGTTCAAGTAGGGGCTGAGTTTTAAAAGCCTGGAGTCGTGTGTTCAGACTCTCAGAGCTGCTAGGGAACCACACCCCAAAACCCTTGTCACCTACCTCATGAATACTGTTAGCGCACAGACTCACTAAGCTGGAAGCAGGCCACACGCGTCTCAGACTTCACACAGGGCAGGGGTTTGATTCCCAGCCCCACCCCACCGCGAACGGGAGTTAACTTCCTTAATCCAACTGTAGACTAGCCTGGCTCTAGTAAGTAATGAAATGTATGTTTTTAAAAACATAGAGTCTTCTTGAGGTCATATAATAAAATGAATAGGTTCTATGTAGATTCATAACTATGGATGGTGTTAGAATTCACTGAGGCTCACCATCTGAAATCTGAAGCTTTCCCTTATTCCTTGTCAATTTGTGGAGTAAATATTTAACATTATCAGGAAGGGATGAATGTGATTACATTAAGTTTCTCAGGAAAAAAAAACTCCTCCTTCTACATTTTGTACCTTTTAATTCTCATCAGTTCATCACTCTTCTCTTTGTTAGGCACAGTTTTTTGCAAGACAAAAAGATTAATGCCTTGTTTTAAAACGCTTTGCCAAGCTGCTTTAAAGTTTTGCTTAGGCATCTATTTGAATGCTCAAATTAGCCACATCAATTTGAGTAGTTATTTAAATTATTTCAGATTAAAAATAAGTCAGAAAGATTTTTATAAAAGTTCTACAAAAATGAAAAATAATACTTGATTCTTTAATTTTTCATCTTTCTGGCTTTATGATTTAAGTCAGTTTGTTCTTTAAAGGAAAAAAGCACATACATTTTAACAAAATGTACTCTAATGTTCTCTCTATGTGGTTCAAACTGGTCCTGAACTATGCAGCCCAGGCTGGCCTTGAACTTGCAGCAAGCCTTCTGCCTTAGTCTCCCAAGTGCTGGGATCACAGGGCTGAGCCACCACTTCCAGCCCCCAAAATATCTTGAACAGAAAATATAATTTCACTCTCCTTGCCTAACAGAAAAGTAAGAATTAGTAACACAATCTGCCATATTTGGAGAAGAATTTTCAGGACACTAGAATTTTCTTTCTTTCTTTTTTTTTTGGAAACAGTCTTCCTATAATATAGCCTAGGTCCTGGAGTTTTGGCAGTCTGCTTGCCTCGGCTTCCCAGAGTGCTGGGATTACAGGTATGTGCCACCACACCCAGCTTCTATCAGTTCAAAATAGCGTTTACCTTTCCAATGGAGTCAAATACTAAGAAGGAATGCTTTTTAGATTATTTCCAAACCTGTGTAAGTGTCTCAGTGCCACTAGAAAGGATGTCAAGAGTACACTCGGTTAGGTATAAACCATTCTCCACAGCGTAAAGAAGGGTATTCTTAAAGTCAGTAAACATACTGGAAATTTTTCTGTCACTGTTTCTGCTTCCTGTTGGTTAGGAAATGCCATAAAAAATACTTTGTGTAAATACTTTAACTAGTAAAAAATACTTCTTAGGTATTATAGCACCACTGAAGCATTTACTGTCCTTAACAAGTTAGTAATAGAATAAATACACACTCAGTTAATGGCTTTTTTCTGAGTCAAAGTAACAATACGGTGAAATGCCGTTCAGGCTCACTGTTTTATCTCGCTAAATAACTTACTGTATTTCCTTGAAGTGAAAAGTCTTCAATAAATGTGTGCAGCAGGTGACAGAAGATTCAATTCACTGGGATTTGGAAACATGAGGGAGAACAGGAATGAAAGAATCATTTTTTTCTCAATCTAACTTTGATCTAAATTTAGGTAATGCACACTTCCTGTGGTAACTTTTCACACTGCAATGTTTTTGATGTTAAAATTGCTCTGCGAAGCAGTATTTTTGGTGGGGTTTTTAAGAGGGAGAGAAGGGAGGGAGGGACCAGGGACTGGATTTCATTTAGTAAAATATATGCATGGTATATGTGTGTGAGCCTATGTGAGACACACTTGTGTATCCTGTTTTTTGAGACAGAAAAGTCTCACTATGTAGTCCAGCATGTCCTTGAACTCAACTATTTAGGCCAGGCTGTACTCAAACTCTCAGAGAGACCCCTGCCTCAGCCTCCAACTGTTGGGATTACAGGTTTGTACCACCACACTCAGTTACCCTGCTTTTTGCTGTACCCCAAACAGTAGATCTGTGTTGATTATATTCTAGACTTATGTTTCAGAGGTGAGACAATTTTGATTAGAAAACTGTTTTTCCTAAATAATAATCAGAAACTGCAAGTCACTCAAGGACTTTTTTTAAACTTACTTCATCTTGTTTAAAGTTAGTACAATTCTATATATGAATAAGGAAATGCCAAGTTGGGTGTAGTGGCACATGCCTGTCATCCTAGCACTCAGGAGGCTGAGGCAGGAGGATCGCCATGAATTTGAGGCCAGCCGGAACTACATAGTGAGACCCTGTCTCAAAAAACAAACAGAAAAGAAATGCCCAACAGTGGGCTATTCCGTGACTCTCTAAGTCCTTAGAGTTGCAGGCCTGGGATAGGAGGACAATCTGTTTACGGAGCGGGAGGCTGGTTGTGTGAGACACTAAACTGAGGTGGCTCATGTGAGTCACTGTCTTGCCCTCCAGCGTGTCAGGACAACTGAGTGACACTATCCATGCCTGCCACTCTCTGAATAGTTCCATCCAGTAAACCTCAGAAGATTAAAACATTTACCGCTGTCGATATGGTTAACACTTCACTTCACACTGCTGTTCAGTTTCTGCGGCAATCTTGTTCCCCCAACTTATGACTTCAAAGCAATACAGAAGAGCCGCCGCAGAGGCCTAGCATGAGTATCCAGGTTTAAGGATTAATCACCAATGATGTTTTCATAATTAGGCTCTGAAAAGTTCTCTCTGTTCTCAGAATGGTGGCAGGTGTTAAGACATCAAAGTGGAAGAACCCAGGTGTGGTAGCACTTACCTGCCTAGCACCTCAGCACTCTGGGGGTTGAGACAGGAGGGTTGAAAGTTTGAGCCTGGCCTCAAACTTTAAGGGAGACTTTGTCTCAGAATAAAAAATAAAAAGGGCTGGGCATGTAGCTCAGTGTGCAGACCCTGGGTTTAACCCCAGGAGGGAGGCTGGGGTAGTGAAAGAGCAGAGGCTGAGTGGTGAAAACCTGCAGGGGTGACCCTGCAATCCCAGCAGGGCCTCAGGCCAACTCGGCAGAGCTCACCGGACAGCATGCAGGTGCAGCTCTCTCTGTCCTGTCTGCTCCCCCAGTGAAGGTGACACACAAAACGCCCATCACAAAATGAGCTGCAGGGGCAAACTCCAGAGGCATTGCAAGGAGGGAGGGCTTTGCAGCTTGTTCATCTGTTATCAAATCACAGCCCCAGAACATGTCTGGGGGCCAGGGTGAGCGTGGGGACCTGAGCAGGGGTAAGGCCCTGGTGAAGTCCTGGGTCCTCAACCACCACCGTTCCTTCCCTGAGAAATGCTGATGCCAACCTCTGTAGCTGTCACAGCTGCCCCCTTTCTAAAGAAAAAAAAAATACAAATGGTTTCTTTTTCCTGCGATGCTTTTACCACCTTGGGATACTATGAAGAGTAACTGTGAGCAAACGAGGTTGAAGAGATGTTAGAAAGAATACTTCTGTATTCTGTATTCTTTCAGTTAGGACAAATAAATTTCGAAAGCGTATTGTACAACATGTGCTACACTCAGTAATATACACTTAAACTTGCTAAGAGTAGGTTTTAAGCATTTACTCTACAAAAACTGATTGGACTGTGAGGCAGTGCATACCAATGAGCTTGATTAGGCCATTCCACAACATACATTTTACAACATCATACTGTTCACCATAAATATTTGACTTTTGCTTGTCAATTAAAAAATGATTTTGGACACCACCTTGTGTGTTCCTGATCTTTTTCAGGGCATTCATTTTTCAGAGAAGCAAACAGGTAATATAATCTTTTTTTTGAGACAGAGTCTCATTATATCATCCAAGCTGACCCTGAACTCCTACATATACCAGGCTGGCCTCCAACTTGCTACAATCCTTTTTCCTCAGCTGCCTGAGTGCTGGGATTTCAGCCATGCGCCACCATGCCCGGCATGTAACCTGCTATTTTAGTTTTGAATTTATAGATGATGACTTAGATATAGTAACAGTGAGTCACCCTTTATCTCTTCTATCCATTTCCTCTTATTTTCCTCTTCTTTTTTTTCTTTTAGTAGTAATGGGGAATGAATCCAAGGCCTCATACTGAACTATGTCCTCAGGACTTTTGATTTTTAAATTTCAAAACAGGATCATCCTAAGTGGTTCAGACTGGCCTTGGACACAGGACCCTCCTGAGTAGCTGGGATTAAAGGCATGCACTACCACATAGCCAGGTTCTCTCAGTTTGCTTATACCAGTGACCTAAGCAATTCATCTACATTAAGTAGAAGGGCTGGCAGAGAAGAAAGCAAGGTAGAATGATCGTCACTGGGTTTGAAAATCAGCTAAACTCTGATCTTATGGAGAGAACAGTAAACAAGGGATAATTCAATCAAGTCAGTTCTGATAAAACCCAGTTCTGAGGACATGACTGTCTCCAGTTTAGGGGTCAGCAACCATGGCAGACCATGGCCATGGGCTGAATCCTGCCTCCACCTTTCTGTAGCGGTTACCGAAAGGACTATTTTGTGCTGCGTGAACACTGTGTATTTCGGCATCCACAACGGAGGTTTTCCTGGAGCACAGCCACACTCATTTGTTCCGTATCTACAACTCCTTTGCACTGGGACGGCAGGCTGAATGGCACAGCCTGCTATCCATGTCACAGTGTCACTTTTCGTGGGGAACTGTTTGACACACAGCTTTGATGTGAATTAACCATTTAAAGGTACCACAAAAGAGATGTCTATCAAATCATTGGAGGCCTCCAAAAGCCCTGTGGAGAAAATCCTTAGAGGACACAAGTTAGCATTCCAACGAGAAGACACGAGGACGCTCACCTGATCGCTGGGCTCGAAGCTCATCTCCTCCTTCTCAGTTTTCATAGCTATTAGCTTTGTGTTACTGGCAGGGTCTGTCTTACTGTCCAGCCGCTCAAGTTTGGGGGTTATTTCTGGTAAACCAATATCTTTAGTATCATCTTTATCTAGCAAATAGCGAAGTAGTGCATTTTCTTTCTTCTTGGGGCTCACTGGCTCTTGTTTAATAGTCACTTCTGAGCCAGGAGCTGTGGTGCTTGACTCCTGACTTAGTTCTTTGCCTGTGGCTTCTGCTGTTAGCTTGGCTAAGTCCACAGGGGAACTGCTGTCCTGCAAGAGTCTGTGCAAAATTTTATGCTTCTCCTTGAGTGAGGTCCCATGAGTGGACCCAGAGCTGGGCAAGCTACCTGCGGAGTCCTTGTTTGTATCCGACAAAGAGTTGGGTAAGGGTGAAGGCTCCATCTGGTCAGACTTGGTGGTCAGCAGCTGTAGGAGTTTGGTCTGCCCTTTGCTGTCGTGCAACCTGTTCTGTCCCTCGGCTCTCTCCCCGCTTGCTGCCTGGGGCATGCTGGAGTCATTAGTCTCTTTCTGCTCTCCAGGATGGCAGCTGCTCTCCGCCTGTCCAGTTGTACCTTCCGATGGCTCCCCATAAAGTCCAAAACAGTCTTTGGAGTCCAAGCTTCCCATCTTGCTGAGTGGGGGAGGATTCATATTAACTGGGGAGTTTTGCAAATTGCCCATTTTTAGGTCCGGTGAAGCCAACGATGACCCTAATGAGACCCCATGGCCCTCGCTGAGGGCCTGAAGTGCATTGAGGGAACTGTTGGTGTAACTATGGCTATTTCCTGTGCTGCTGCAGACTCCCACAGGGGAATGCAGGCTTCCTGCTGGGGAAAACTGACTGGGTGGGATGCGAGGACTGCCGGCCACTCCGGGGCTCATGCGATGCCTTGGCGAAAGCATGGAGTTGGGCTGCCCGGGATTCATGCCAGGGCTGCTCTGTGAGGGACTGTTCATTTTGAGTGCATAGTTACTACCCTGAGGAGTGGTTGCTTGCATGCCTGACACATGGTTCATTCCCCCAGAACCACCAAACCTGCCCATGGGCATGCCCATTTGTTCCTTTGGGCCATTTATGGGAAAATTTATATTGCTACTGAGGGTCATGTCCTGACCTGAGTTCCCACTGCACATGGCCTGATGGGCAGGGCTGCTAGAGCTAATTGGATTCAATGGCTTCCCCATTGCTTGTCCAGTCAGATCCGGATTCATACATAGACTCTCTCTGTATAATGAGGAAAGAAAGAAATGTAAGATAAAAGGAAAATACTTCACAAGTTGTTATTAATTTTGAAAAATGAGATGGCCTTTTTTCTCTACAAGCTCAGACTGCATTTAAAGGATAGACAACACTGGGACGAAGCCATCTGCAATTACAGGCAAGACTGAACATGCACAGCTTTGGACCAAGAGGGGTTTTTGAGGCGGCTCATTAAGATGTCTGTGGTTTTATGGAGGAGGGTACGTATATATGACTACTATCATATTGAAACTGCAGTTAGTAGACAGAACATTACAGGGACTCCAATTATACATATATCTTTCTCATGAGTAATAGAGCTTATACTGTCAAAGAAATGATCCAAACAAGTATAGCTGTCTTCCAATATTTGCCAGAAATTACAATTCCTAACCAAAGACACATCTGCTGGCTTCAACAGCTCTGATATACATTACCTGGGTTCAACATGAACTGTAAATGTAGACAGGAACACTTGCCTCTAACTAGTATAGAGATTGCAGATTCTAGAGCTAAAAGAGTTACTAAAATTGTTGGGAATTAGACCACATTGTCTAACACATTTCCATTCACCTCCCTAAATCCTGTAAGTCAGAGCCTCAGAGCAGACACGGGAGGGTGTTTTGCAGTGACCTTAGTTTGTGGTTTTATTCCCTCACTCCTGGATAACTCTAACCTGCCCCTTAACTGAAAGACGAAAAGCAAGCTGTCAGAACAAGATGATTTCCTAAGTCTCTTGAACTTTCATTTTCAGCTCTGGTAGTCACTTGTGAGTTACTAAACATGCTCACAAATCTAAACCAAACAGGTTTCACAAACTGTCAAACTATTAGCCTTCGGCTAGGTGGATGCAATCTGCCCCATCTGTAATCATTTTCAAATTGTTTCACTTTGAAGTCAGATTTATTAACAGCTGGCAAACACGACTACCTGATTTTTTTTTATTTCTACATAATAAACAATTGAGAAATGGGACTCTTCAACCAGAGCAACTTTATTCACCTTTTGATTATACCTCATAAAGTTTCAAGGTGCGCACGCGCGTGCACACACACACACACACACACACACACTTATGTAACTTAAAATTTAATTGTTTCTTTAATGTATGCTCTTAATACAGTTCTTGATCTTTAAGTTGAGGTTCACTTTGCTTTATTGTAAAAAAGTTTATCACCCTTCAATTTAAAGTCTAATATGAAGAAGCTAACTTAAACTGAGAAACAAAAATCTAAAACATTCTATTTGTAAACACATGAAACTTTTAGACTGAAATACACAAGATCGGGAATCCTGGCTTCAGTATTCCTGTCTTGCCCGCATTGCCACTGGGAGTGGATCAATTTCAGCGTAAAGGGGGTCCTGCTGGCGTGAAGTCAGGGTGAGTGCTGTGTTCTCTCAGCCAGATTTTAAAACTCACTAGTGTTAAGGCTAAAACTCAAAGGATAACCCTAACTTGCCAATGTCACTAGCTGGTTTTTAACCAATAGTTCACCACAATTTAATTTTATACTTTTTTTTTTTAATTTTATTTTAAAGAGACTAAAACAAAAGAGGGCAGAACAGAGCAGATCAGAACAGGACAACATAGGCAACACAGTACTTTACATTAAGACAACCGGTCATCAACAGTAGCTATCACAATATCTCTTTCTCTGCTATAGTTGAGCATAGTTTCAAATACAATAATATCAAACATAACAAAATAGTATAAAGCCATGCATAGAGTGAAAGAATCACAGGGCTAATTTTATACTTTGTACTACCAGGATTGATGAACAAAAATGTTCAGCAAAGCTGTAGGATAATTTGTTGCTTTTGCAAATTTTCTCTCAACCTGAGAAGGGAAAATGAATTCATGAGAGTCGGCGTTACCTGTGAAGCATATGTAAAGATATTACAAGCTGAGGCTCATTAGTAGTCTGAGAACGGATCAGTTTGCTCTTCGTTTGCGCAGCAACAAGTGTGCCATCAGACAAGGAGAAGCGGTAGATCTGACTGAACGCCAACCCTTGTCTCAGTACTGCAGACGAACAAGGAAACAGAATTGTATGTTTAGAGAAAAAGAAAGCTAATGGGGGGCATAATAATAGTAATAAACTTAATTTTCATATTTTCCTACCAGTATGTTAAAAAAGTTGTAAGACTTCATGATAGTAAAGCATTATGAAAGCACATTTACTTTTCACTCAAAAAATCCACATGTTTAATAATTATTTTTGTTATGAAAAAATGGAACAGCTTGGCTTCAATTGTGCTCTGAAATCTTAAGTATCAGGGAAAAACAGTGTGTAAATGGTTTTAAAATATCAGGTGAAAAATAAAGATTTTCAACAATATAAAACATACCATATAAACACAAAATCTTTAAAGAGCACAAGTTGCTTTTGATTTCCTTTACAATAAAAATACTAAAACGACATTTAGGATATTGAATGTGCTTTCTGAAAATTCATCTAGAAGTAACATATTGTTCATCCATCACCTCATACTCATTTTCTTAAATTCTGTTTCTCATTCTGTAAATATTATTTTTCCATGGCTACGACCACACTGAGTAAAAAAAAAATAATCTTTTCAGAGAAAAAAAGGTTAAACAAAATGAAGCACTAAAATACAAATTTTACTAACCTGCCATTAGTTTAAGTTTTAGATAAAGTTTAGAAACTTTCATTTTTGAGACAATGAACAAAATACAACATATAGTAACAAACCAGTTAGTTTAATATAATTTCTATAAATTTTTTTTTTCATGGTCAAAAGTTTTGCTTTGAGACAGGGGCCTGGTACATTGTTTAGGCTAGCCTCAAACTAACAATCTTTCTGCCTGAGCCTTCTGAATTCTGGGATTACAGGCATACGCTATCACATTTGGATAATTTCTTTAAAAAAATCTTGAGATTGCATTCTTTCATTCCCAGAGTTACTGAGATTTTGTCAATTAATGGCATTTTATAACTGTCTAGTACTTCATAAAAGAATATTTCAATTGGAAAAAATAGTCATATAATTTAGTTGTCTCTTAAATCATTTTAAAAGGACTACTGTGTTTCTTCCACATTATCCTCAGAACGAATTTTGTGGGCAGAATGTTAGCCCTAAAGCAACCAAGCACATTCACCATGCCACAAAATCGCCACAAGTCAAAAATGTAGGGTGGGGTTGAGGGGGCAGAGGACAGAATGTAAATTTTGTTATCTCAGTAAAATTTCATTTTGGAACAATTTGTTAAATGATGCCACTCATGAGTTTCAATTAGATACTGTGCTTGGTACTACTTTCTACCATCAATTGTTGCATAAAGTTACTGTGGAAGGGCAGTAAGTATTGGAAATGAATTATTGTACAGATGCGTCTTGCTTAGGACAAGTATGTACCTAAAAGGGAAAGTAAAGACAATTCTTATAACAGGATGCACATTCCCAGTGGCTTATGATTTCAGAATTTTATCTGACCTTGGCATGATCCTTAAAGATTTCCCATTTCTGTTGGTTTCCATTTGGCATCTCTGCTAAGCACCAGAACCATTTAGCAAGTCACCCCATTTACAGAGCCTTTCAGCAACTTCCACTCACTGTGCATGGTCACCCCCAGTATTACCTATTTGGCAAGTATGAATGTCCACGGGTTTCCTCTCAGTGGTCTCATCTGTTTAAACCTAGCACAGTGTCTGGTACATCCATGGAAACCCTCTTATAAAGAATGAGGAATGCACAGAATTAACTGTAAGGCACTGTCATCATTCAGGTCCCATGTTGGCTTAAGCAATTTCTTAGTTTCTGTTACTATTTATGTCAAGCCAGATACAGTGAAGTGGTAGGTTAAATACTGACCCCTGTGTTTTAAGAAACACAGTATCTGTATTTCCTCTACTTTTTCCAACATAAGTAACAAATTGTTGGTTATTTATGCTTAATGTACTTAATTTTTAAGAAATAAGGATGAAAAAGATGAGATAAAAAATAAGTAAGAAAAATAGTGTTCATTTATTGTGATCTGGGCTTTTTTGTAAGGGACCTGAAGAGTGTAACGTTTAAATATACAGACCCTACTGGCAAAATGCCAGGGTCATGAATGCACATTAAAATGGATGACAAACTACGGCTCCACTTTCAATAGTTAGTTATAAAAAAGACGCAGACAACTGTCCACTTTGTGATGAAGTGCACTGCTCTGCCACTGCTGCTCACACTGCACGGCCCATACTGACCAACTGTACTCCGCAGGAAAGAAGGAAAAGTGCCTCCTTCACCACGAAGTGCTTAGTAAGGTGAAAGTACTTCTTCTGGGTTCTCGTTTCCTTAAAAGAAAACCATAGTGCACTTGAGAAAAAGTGCTTCTGTGCAGAGACTTTTGGGAGCAGAATAGCAAGAGAGATCACCAGGGCAGGCCAGGGGACCGTCCTGAGCTGACACTGATCGAACGCTGGAGAGCCAGTCGCTTACCTGCCTTGGTGTCCTTGCCCGCAAATAAGGCAGGAGGCAGCTGGGATGGTCAACAAAATGATGTAAAAGGACAAGGCCACACAGAGACCAGACGTTCCACAAGGCCTGTGTGATTTCTGAGAGGACTTTGAGACTTGCATTTAGCCCCAGCTGTCCTATTAAATCTATGACCTGAAACAAGTCTTTCACCTCTCCGGGACTTCTGGAGGCACCCGAAGTCTGCTGTTCATCACTCTAAAGGAGGGCTTGGGGTGCCCCTGTTTTTTCCACCATGAATTTACTCATGCTTGTAAATTTTATTTGTTCCTATTTCCAGATGTCTCTTACGGAGAGATAGTCTCTTGCTGATTTGTCATACATTTGGAAGCCATATGAACAAAGAAAATGACTCCTTCCTCTGCCCCACTCTCCATCATCATGCTTTGTCTTCTATCACGCTGTTCTGACCTACAGGTCCCCTGTACCTCGCCTTCCAATGGCAGCAATTAGGGCAAATGATGTAAGCCACCAGCTCTGTCTTCAAGGTGAGCTTCGGAAACCACCATTTGAGAGAATGTTCCCACAGGAAACACTTACCTATGTGGAATCCTCTTGAGGAAAAGCACTACTCGGAGCTTACCTTCGTGATGATGCCTCTTAGCATACGACACAGATTCCCCTTCATGCTGTGCGTGGAACTTCTGAATGCACCTCCTCACCAGATCCTCCCAGCCCGGTTTCATGGCTGCTCTCATGGTACTGGTATCCAGAGATGTGATCTTGCCTATGAGATAGCAGCAGGCATTATACCTACTCATTTACTTTTTATATACAGAATTAAAATTTAAAAGCATATACATTTACTTATTTTTGATTTTCTGAGACAGGATTTTGCTATGTAGTTCAGGCTGGCTTTGAACTCACTAAATAGCCCAGGCTGGCCTCAAACCAGCAGGGATCGTCCTCTCTTAGTCTCCTGAGTACTGAGATTACCTGGCTACATATATTTATTTATAATCCTACTTTTGTATCTGTGCGATTTTGGTTCTGGGACCTGTCTCCCCCCATGGATACCCAAATTCACAAATGCTTAAGTCCCTTATATAAAATGGTTGTTGCATATAATTGACACACATTCTCCCATATACTTTAAATCATCTCCAAATTACTTAATACAATGCAAATTCTATGTAAATAAATATTATATGTGTTATTTAGGGAGCAATGACAAGAAAAAAGTCTGTATACAAGTTTTTTTCCTCCTGAATACTTCAGCTGTAGTTGGTTGGATACACTGATGCAGAACCCACAGACAGGGAGGTTGGCTGTATTTAGGACAAGGACAAGGCCATGGACTGAAAGGGCATGTGATAACTCTAGGTCTCTTTCCCTCTCTCTGGTCCTCCGGCTCCTCAGTGCTTCTACCCCACCAGCAACGTCTTTTACCAGTCTTCTAAATTTATTCACTGCAATACCTTGGAGATCCTGACGAGTAGTAAAGCTTTCTGATGAGGGAAGAATTGGTCTTTCCTTCATGGGGACTCTTCTTGCCACGCAAATCAAGCAGGACTGCAAATCTTAAATCATATACATTTATGTTTATCATATTAGGCCCTTTTAGTGATTCAAACAGATTTGAACATTTATGACTGCACAGTTGTATAAATGGATAAGGGACGATGGGGGGAAAAATCATGTTCCTCAGCTTTTCACTGGCTATATTTGCTCTTTAACTAAAGTGAGAGATGGCTGTGGAGAGGACGAACATGCTGTGCAGGGTGAGCTGGGAGCAGAGTACACCATGCGGGTGATGCAAGAACACCCACTACACTAGAACGCTAACCATCAGACGCCGTCTCTCCAGTGAGGAAGAGAGCGGACCTTTCTTATTAAATAACTGGGAGCAATTTAACTGACGATGACTTACGAAAATGATGAGAACTAAAAGATGATATTTGGTTTTGTTCAGAGGTTCGCTTCTTGAGTTTTAGGTTTATCACAATTTAGAAAAACTAAAGCATCTGTCAAACTTTGTAGGTAGTTCTACATCAGCAATGTGACATTAAAAACAGAATAAAAGTAAGTATGGTCACAGATTCCTAGGATGGTGGCACTTAGTCTGCTTTACACATTCGAAGGAACACAGGACCCCCAAATGTTTAATCACTATTAGGGGTGCACCGGTACAAAGTTGGACACGACATGGGTCACTCCCACAATCCCAGCAAATTTTACTGGACATCACATTTCTATACGCTCAGCAGTTGAATTTATCACAAAAAATAGTACATACTGAGAAGAAAAAATAAATAGGTTCTGAATTTTTCTGTGTGTGACCGCTAGCGTTAAAACAGTTATGTATGAAAGAAGTAAACAGACATGTAAGACGGCCTAGCTCTTGTCCTACCTTCTCCTTCCTCTTTGATGGACTTTGGTTGAGAGACAGCAAAGCACTGCATAGTTTCATACTTCTGATGTGCTTCCTGGTTGTCGTGCCCCTCCTCCTCTGATTCGGGTAAGGGTTTGACCAGCATCCGGCAGTTGAAAGTATGGCTGTTCCGCCTAGGAGGCTCTCCAGACCAAGATCCCCCATTCACTAACAAGGCAAAATAACCCAGTATTATAAAGAAACCAACCCCAGATTCCCTGCTGCTGAATTAGGAAAAGGGTGTGGAAAAATGTGGTTACTTTACTTTTACAAAGTGCCTTATACTCTTCTAAATATTTTCATAATCTAGAGGGGAAAATATTCTTCACAGTTTAACAACTTGGGAACATTCTTGGGATTTTCAAAAAGTCTTCTATACCTCTTACTCTTCTCCCAGGCTGCTTCCCTTCAAGTTCTTGCCTTGATTATTTGTTATCAGAATACCACAGTTTCTAGTTTTTCTATTTTTGATTTCTTGGAAATTTAGTTCAGTCTAACTGCATTCCAGTTTTAGATGTGACCCCTACTCAAAACTCCGTAAATGGCACCAACTGGCAAGTGGTTTTCAGAGAACTCGGACTTAATGTAGTGCAGAGCACAAAGCCCATTTCAACACAGAAATCACAAGCTCACGACCAGATCTTTCACATTCCCCAGTCCAGGCCTCTCCATCCCTCAACACAGTCCCCCTGGATACCTGTTCCTGCTGCTACCTGACCTGTTATCTCTCCTTCCAAATGGACTTGTGCTGTAAGGCTGAGATTGCAGAAAACTCAGGCACCTACACTCCCTCCTCTTATGGATCTTTCTTTACTTATGTTCCAGAGATATTTTACTGTGAGCTCTGGAACCTGTCTGTTCCTGAATTACTCCACTATAGTTTTTCTTAACTGGTTCATGTATATTTTCTCAGTATAACTGAAAAACTCTTCAACACAGTGTTGTTATTTATTTCAAGTGAAAAACTACTTCATACATCTTTTTTTTTTTTTGTCTTTTTTTGAGACAGGGTCTCACTATGCAGTTTCAGGCTGGCCTTGAACTCACTTTATAGCCCAGGCTGGGCTCAAACTCTCAGAGACCCTCTTGCCTCAGCCTCCTAACTGCTGGGATGACAGGCTTGTACCACCTCGCCTGGCCGACATCTTCTACTTAATAGTACCGAAACTAGAAGATGTACCTATTAACTCAATAAAGACACCAAACTAAATGAAGGACATCAATTTTTTGAAGATATATTAGGGAAAATGAAAGATAGGAAAGAATGACTGATTTTGGAGATTAAAATGTAATTCTAAACCAGATGAGAAAACTGACAAGGAAGTTACTCAAAGAGGCGGAACCAAAACCAGTCTCAGCCGGGCACTTAGCTCAGCAGCATGAGCACCTGCCTGGCAAGCGCAAGGTCCTGGGTTTGATCCCTGGTACCATGAAAAATCAGTCTTCACTTTCTGTTTTGCTGTTCTCTTCTTTACTGTTCCATATGCTTTATTTAAAAATATTGGGACCAGAAGGACAATGACACAGAATGAAAAAAAGTGACCCATTTAGACAAGCAAATGTACCTCCAAAGTCACAAGTTAGAGAACAACGAAAAGGACAGAAGGCGCCACAGTGAGCCCTGCGCTGAACCTACGACCATTAGGCTGCAGAGGATGAAAAAGGAACAAGCCTCAGACAGAAAAAAGCGAACGTCCAACCAGCGGCAACAAACTATTTTAAAACTGCAGAAGGCACTACAGCTGGCTTTCTATGGCTTTCAGACATTCAGAAAGTTTATTCCACTATCAACACTTGTAAAAGCTCATTTACATAATGAAGACTGCAAAGAGCAAAGAAGAAAGACAGAGTTCTTATTTAGGTTAATAAGTAAGTTGAAAGTTTTAAAAAAGGTACAATATAAAGAAAGGCAAAGAAATCTTTATACAAGTGAATTAATAAGTATAGATCCTTTGAAAAAGCCACGAAATTACTGAACAGATCTGAAAATATTAGTTACTTGAAATAAGAAATCCACTTTCCTATTCATTACTAGAGAATATAATAAAGGAATTCCACAAAAGAATTCATACATTTTGTATTACTTTTGCAATTACTTTGAACAAAGGGTTATCCTATCAAGGAAAAGCTAGCCATAATGGAATTTGAAAAGGATCTTTTTCTATTTATGGTGCTAACAATAAGACCTGGTAATAGAAATAGTTTTAAGAAAAAGAACAGAAATACTTGACAACTTAGGACTTGACCTCATTCTGTATTAAAATACACACTTCTTTTTATCCATGAAGGTGTTCTTAGCATCATCAGTTTAAGTGAGAATATTAAAAAAAGAACCACTGAGTAAGTGGGAACAGCAATATTCTACTGCAGCAACTAAGGTGGGTTCGTGCTGTGAGTCACCCACTTTAGAATGCAGCCCCCTGTCATCACACACACTTCAGGCAGCAACTGCAAACTAAGGCGAGGAAGTCGGGCCCTCGGTGACAGGCTGAGTGGGCTAAGGAGGCAGTGCACAGCGGGGCCGTTCGGGAGTCTGGCATGAAAGCGACCACCTGGCTGCAGGCCGATCCATGGGATCTGTCTATGCTATGCTGTTCCTTAACGTTTGAATGTGGGGTACACATACACCATACCCTTTCCGCAGATAGGATTCAGAATGAGTTGATCTCAAACTTCTCCTAACCTTCTATTTGTGTTACAAATTAAAAAAAAAAAACTGGACAGATGTGAGTTGGCACTGGATAAGGTGAGGCAATCTGTTACCTTCTTTAAAAACAACAGAGCCAGGCATGGTGGTGTACACCTGTAATCCCAGCACTCAGGAGGCTGAGGCAAGATTGTTCCAGGTTAAGAGACCAGCCTGGGCTACAAAGTGAGCTCAAAGCCAGCCTCAACTGCATAGCAAGACCCTGTCTCAAAAAGACAAAAACACAAAACCAGAAACAAATTTATGAAAATAGCTGCAATGGGTACTTTTCTGAGTCATTTTCATATATTTTAAATGTGGTTTATGATCAAAATGATTATTCATTCAAGACCAGTTCTAAGCTTAAATACTCAATACAAGGCCTCCAAAAAAACTACCTAGTTTCTCTTACCCCCCAACTGATTTAATGCAGTTTTTTTTTTGAGACAGGGTCTTGCTATGTAGTTCAGGCTGGCCTTGAAGTCCCTTTTTTAGTCCAGACTGGCCTTGAACTCACAGCAATCCTCCTGCCTCAGCTTCCCGAGTGCTGGGATTATAGGTGTGTGCCACCACACCTGGCTTATAATGCAGTTTTATCCACTTCAACTGAGATAGTGTATGTGAGCGGGGTGAGGGAGCAGGAGGAGGCCCAGCAGACGTCATTTACCTATAGACTTTGGCAGCAGGTTTTTGACAAATTCAGTGTGGTCCCCAACATGCAGGATGCTATATACACTTTTGTTCATCAGCTCTTCTTGGTTATACCTTAGATACTGTGTCACATTCTCTGAAACAAACACCACGTTGCCTTCCAGGTTCACTACAAAGAAGAACCCATCCAGGGCCTAAGGGAAAAGATACGAACTGTTTTAGCAAGAACACGACATAAAATTACACGCAACTGTTAAGGAGGGCTTGAGCCCTTGAAGGGAAACCTGTAATTCACAGGTGGTAAGAGGCCTCCTGCCCTTTCCCTAGTTTTCCGAAGCCAGCGTTATTTCCTCTCAGGAAGCAGAAATTATTCCATCTTAGTGGGAGAGAGGCTAGAACAGGGTTTCTTGTCATAACTTAAACAACAAACACTGTTAATATACAGGAAGATCAATCTTGCCAGATAAAGCATCCATATATTTATCTGTATTTTCAGAAAGAGACTGGTGTACATCAGAGGGTTAAAAGCAACTTTCATGTTGGCTACCAACATGTTTCATGTTATACATGGGAGGAAGAGGTCAGTGGCAATTTGTTTTGGTTTAAAAGTAAGTATCAAGGGAAAATAATCCATGGATTTTATTACTTTTAAAGCTGCAGATGACATTAGAACTTTAAAGAGACATTAGTCCTTTATTGTGTGGCACGTAGGGGACAGAGCCCACCTGTGCTCGTCTCCATATTAAGACACAGGTTTCTAAATTACCTATATAATGATAGTATGCTTCCCAAACGCATCGCTTCAGTCTGCTTTAGGAAAGAGACAAAACAGAATCGAAGCTCTTTCCAGGAAGTAGACATAATAGTACTCTGCCTATTATGTACTGTGTCATTCCAATGTTTATAATTCTGGAAGGATCTTTCTTTCTTCGTTGGTTGCTTGCTTTTTGAGACAAGGTCTTGCTATGTAGTTCAGGGTGGCCTTGAACTCATTATGTAGTCCAAACTGACCTCAAATTCATGGAGAACTTCCTGCCTCAGCCTCTCAAATGTTGGGATTACAGGTATATATCACCATACCCAGCTATGCTTCCCAATTTAAAGAAGAGGAAATGAGGGCTCAAAAAGGTTAGGTGACTGCCCAAGATCATATAACTAGTCAATGGCAGAGTCGGAATTTGAATCCAGACAGACACGATTCTGAAGCTCAAGCTTCCAATTTGAGCAATTTGATTGCTCTTCTCCAATAGTCACTCTGTCCCACCACACTTGCGTGGGACACGACAAGGCTGGGGTTCAGGGTATTTCTCCCGGTTATACTTCCTCCACTTTCTGTTTCCGACCATTGCTTATCAGAGCTCTGATTCAGCAATCAGGTTAATGATCAAGACTAGAACAGACGAACTGATCAGGGCCGCCTAGTTTAGTCAGTTTATGCTGACTGGTTTCTTCATGAAGTGTGTTTATTACCATCTTTAACATCATTGGGCACAGACAGGGCCTTGAGTGTTTGCTTTTTAAACAAGTTATTATTTAACAGACCCTATTCTGTGAGTTACTCTTAAATATATGCCACTTTTACATCTATTGTCATCAGAAAACTAAGTGTTCCTTCAAACTGTAAGAGATACAAGGTAACCAGAGAGAAGTTTCTTTCTTTTTTTTTTTTTAAAGAGTTAGGTAAAACAAAACAGAACAAAGCAGATCAGAAGAAAACAATGTAAGTAACACAGGAGTTCAAAGTAAGACAATAGGAGATCAACACTTTCCTCTAAATAGTTGAGAAGTTTCTTTAATGAAGAAGTAACACTAGGGCTGGGGATATAGCTCAGCTGCGCAACCACCAGCCTTGCAAGTGTGAGGTCGTGAGGTCATGAGTTTGATCCCTGGTAAAACAACAGTAACGCTTGCTTTTCTTAAATCCTCTATCAGGTTTTCTCAGAGTAGGCTGGTACTAATCCTTGAGAACTGTGTGTACATGTATGTACCAGCAGGGTGGGCCAGGAAGGTAATCACCCGATTCTGACTGTTAGGTACCAAGTACCCCTTTTAAATTCATTGTGTTAGATACACATTCAACAGGGATTTCATAATTGTATTGCCTATAGTTCACTTTTGAAAGTACACACTGTTTCCTACTGCTCTGCAAAAGGATCGATCTGTGGCCTAATAAAACTGAAATTTCATCTCATAAAGTTACTTTTTTTTTTAAAGCTCACTAGGATATGGTCTGACTTGGTTTTGTTGCCTAGCAACCACTATGCTATGATGTAAGCATGAGTGTGCATCTATGCCGAGGAACAGCTTCACAAGAATGTGTTTTCTGTTTAAACGATCTCATGTAAACAGGGGCAAAAGATTTCAATTCAAACCATAAGTCATTAGATTCAAACACTATCTTTAACACTGAGCACTAAAGTCCTGCTACATAAATACAGTGTTCAATGCAGTGAATTCTGATGTCATTCTGAAACTGCAAAAACGTCAATCTGATTTTATAAGCAGGTCCACTGACATCTAACAAGCTGATTGTCTACCATTTGTACATTCAATCTCAAATGGCTTGAATCGTAGTCTTGTGGTTACTCCAAGTATTTCTTTTCATAAGTCTCAACAGTCTTCCCAGGAGTTTTTACTCTAATTTTTCCCACCAGAAATAATGAACAAACACAGGCATATAAAAATTTCCCAAATGTAACTATTTAGCTTACCCTAATTTTCAAATCCGCTTTTTGTTTCTAATTCTAAAGTTTTTCCAAAGGAAATTACCCACTTTCTTTCGTGTAATTCTAAACAATCCACCTAGTCATAGCCTTCATTATCTGCTTCAAAAAACCAAGTAGAAAACGAGAGAGTTCTAGTCTTCCACTGTCTCTCTGAATTTAAAATCGGGTTAAATGTGTCTGTATTTTTAGCTGGGCATGGTGGTGCATGCCTGTAATCCCGGCACTTGGGAAGCTGAGGCAGGAGGATCATTGCCAGTTCAAGACCAGCCTGGGCTACAAAGTGAGCCCAAGGCCAGCCTGAACAGCACAGCAAGACCCTGTCTCAAAAAGACAAAAAAAAAAAGGGTTTGTATTTTTTCCCTGGAAATTGTGGCTGAATGTTTTTAAACCAGTGATTCAAGAGAAGATACAACAGCTACTAACACCAGGTCATCTGGCCAGCAGGTCCAGCCCTAAGCAATGAATTCTGTCATTGTAAATACAAAGATTGGGTCAGACGATCTTTGACCTTTTTTTTCTTTCTCCCACCCATTACCCCCAATTATTTGGTAATTTCCATAGAATTAGATTTTTTAAAAATAAAAATCACATGCAACGACTAAGAAAAGGTGACAATAAAGTCAAGAGGGAACTGGTTATCTTTGTTTTAAAAATTGTAATTTCTTATATATGTATGGTGATGCAATAGGCTTCTGCTATAATGACAGCACTGTCAGCTCTGGCCATGCAGCATTTTTCAACCCCATCATATTATCAGCAAAGAAAGTTACCTTAAGACCTGACATAATTTATGTCTCAAGGTTCCCGTTTCTTGTTATAGTCACTGACTCCCCACCCCCACTCTAGTATAGCCTACATCTTGAATTTAAATTTTGGAACAGGAATAGCAAAACATTTGGTATTTAGTACTTGCTAGTAAAACAGGAAAACATCATGTTAGAAATTCTAAGCAGTAGCTGGCCATAAAGTTTCCTAAAGTTAACAAAGAAGAGGTAGTCAATTAACTATTACACTGTGTTCATCTTAAAAGTTCCCTCTGCTTATTCTTTCAGTTATAATTTTCCAAAATAAATGCTCAACTGTTGATTAAAACCTGGCAGTTTATATTCTCATCTGGTTAAATTCTACACTGTTAGCTTCAAACAAACATGCTAGTGGCAGGTGCCAGTACATACACAGATAACACACATACATGTTAGTAAGCTCAAGAGGCCTGTACTGCAGTACTAATGTGGGTTCTCCTTAAATTACACTCTCCTGCAATTAACATCATGTGAACATCAGCAACAATTTAGAATACAGAACCGAAAGGAAGGCACACTACCTCAAGCATCATGGGCCCCAGCGCATCCTTGTCGATGACACCCTGCCCCGTGGATGATACATCTGACTTCTGCACTTCATCTATGTTGGCAGCTGCGGCTTTCTCTGCAACAAATGCAATTGTGAATGAAACGGTTGTGCTATTTCAAGGGCAGAATGACACAGAAATATTTTTACTGTAATGATTTGTAAAACTCTCTGGTGTGATCAGATCTGACTATAAAAGAGTATATCCCCACTGACCCTACGTGGGAGAAAAGGCTAGCCGGAACCAGGCATTAACTTTTCACCTCCAGAATCTGTGGCTCTGCTCTCCTTTCGGGCTGCTGTGTAAATGAGTTTAGAGGTTTCATGCTAGTCCCTGACAGGCATTTTTGCACATTATGAAACCACAATTAGTTTCTACTCAAGAGAGTCCCAAAACTAGGATAAAGGCGGGCCTGCTGCTCACTATTCAGTAGCACACCCAGAGATATATCTGCACATATTTGATGAAGAGTATCAAGAAGTCCTGACCTGCTACAGTTGTCCCTCCCTGACACTCTACAATGTCTGTCTGGACTCTTCCTCAACTGTTCCACTTTTGCTCACATTTACATTTAAACTGATCAGGAAAGATTTGGTACTTGACTTATTCAAAGGGCTTAAGGGTTTAAAGGGGAGGGAAGACACCCTATCAGGCACACAGAGGATGTCCTCTGACTGGTACACAGGCATATGACATGTGCTCTTGGATTCAGACTGGCAGGGCTGGCGAAGCCCACAAGGCCAGATGACATTCCACCACAGATGAGACTACTTGGGGGAAAAAACACTCTGGGGGAGAAAGAGATGCATATTTATCAATATATGTGTAAGCTAGTTATTTCAAGAACACCAAAAAAAGTGTATAGAGTGTAACTGATACATATCAACAATCTGCTAGAAAACAACACAAAAGCAATGTGCCAATTTATTTATTCCTGAATAAATTATACCCTTGTTTACACTGAATGTTGTTATTGCAATTTAATGAAAAACAAAACAAAAAACAAAACAAATTATAATTCAATTTAGCACTCATAATCAACTGCTTTCATGACTTCTGTGAATTTTTTCTTTAAAGATTTTTAAGCAGCATTTAGAAATTTGCAAAGGCTAATTTTTGAAACTTAAAAAAAATAATTAGCAATCATCCAGGTCCTCCAAATCTTGATACTCCCACCCCTGATGGAGACCTTCTGTGATGCATATTTATCAGTGGACTGGGAAGAGGACTCCAACCAAGCCACTTCTAAGGCTTCAGTTGCCTTTCCTGTCTTATGCACATCATGGGCTAGGCCAAGAATAACTGGAATGATATGTAAAACACACTTTAAAAATTATAAAATTGCTTGTAGGTATAACTTATTACTAGCACATACTATCTGCATTCATTAATTCTTCTGTACTGAGTTCCACATGTAATTTTTTGGGGCAGAATTTATCATAAGCACACTGTATCTAGCTTTTCAATTACTACTTCTTTGAACCATCAACTCTATAGGTAAAAAATTGTGACCATTTATAAATGAAAGTGACTTATCTGGTACTTTTATAACTCAAAAGTGTACAGAGTTCCCCCTGCCAACGGGCCCTTAATGCCTGCTCTCTGCAGGCTTGATCTCATCCAAATTTCCCACCAGTTGGTTGTTAGAGTGGAGGTTTGCTAGGACAGCCGGCCACAGGACACAGAACTGTCTTAGCCAGTTACTGATTAGGATCTTTTTGTTCTAAAGTAAACGGCATGTTTTTGGTTTTCTTTCCCCGAGTTTACTCTATAGGCTGTAGATTTCGTGTTAGGTTTTGCTCGCTATCCTACCCATCAGAAAAAGGACAGGATGCGCACCATCACTTGCTCTCTCATCTAGTTTTCAGGGAACATTTTGCTAAAAAGCTGTCCTGGACTTAGCTCATGTACCATGACCCACCCACACAGCTCTCTGCGGGGCCCCCTGGCATTGAACAGGGCTCCTGGACCCCTCTTAACTGGGCTGCATTATGCAGGCCTTAGCGCGCCTCAGACTGAAGGCTCTGGGAGCGTAATACAAAATCTCAACACCTGTGTACTAAATATTAGAGACTGCCGAGGTCTCCAGCTCAGGGGACGCCAAGTGCTGACAGGACGAGCTACCTGCAGCCTCTGCTCTGCTTGCTGCTGTCCGCGGAGTACCACTCCCTTCCCAGAAGCATTCCTAGGCAGCACCAATGATTCTCAGTTCTGTGTCACAGACTGAATTCTGTAACCCAGATGTATTCCCTGCATTAAAACCTGGCTCACTCCTAGGGGTATTTCCACTACCCTTCCAGCAATGCCCCTAGTTCAGTTTTCCAAAAATATTTGGTGCCTGCCTGCCTGACTAGACACGTGTCAGGCACCAGGATCCTAGAAGTGTAGGAACAGGTGAAGTTGTAGAGTCTGACTGTGAAGCCCTGGGTTCAAGTCCAGTGTCATAAAGAGGAAGAAAAAAGAACAAGTAAAAGAATAAGAGAAAGACAATTTTAAAAATGGAAATTATTGTTGGGGGAGAGTGAATACTGAAACAACATCTGCTCATCCAAGGGCAACTCTGTCACCACTACTGACCACTAGAAAACTGCAAGCTATTGTCACATAAGATTCAGATGCCACAACAGTAGGACATTACAGTTTTTTGTGATGTCCACAGTACTGTTCTATTTTAGGGTAAATACAAAATAATGTTTGTGTTAATAATTTACTCTGGGCTGTTGTAAAGCCAGTCTCTAGGCTTTGTGAGACACTCAGATATTTTTTGGTATGGGGACTTGAATTCAGGGCCTCACATTTGCCAGGCAAGCACTATGGTGCTGAGTTTCATCCCCGGCCCAGTGGACACATACATATTTTGAGGATCTGATCATTTTTTTGAGGATCAAAATTCATCTTTTAATATTTTTGCAGAGTCAAAAACAGTTTTACTCAGACAACTCAGTCAGACAGGTTCCTAAACTAGCAGTAGTGGAGTCTGGGCATTCTAAATATTTTAGCAATATGCTTAAGCAAACAATTTGGACTTTTATCAGAATATATATAGAATCAGGACCAAATGGGCATAATATTCTATTACTGGGAATTTACACAACAGATATAATTTGGGGTAAGAGTCTAAAATCTAAATTAAGAGATGATTTACATCTGCTGTAACATGTATGTGGAGAACTAGTGGAAAGCCTGAATAAAATAAATTTTCACCTTGAAAAATTATGTATAATGACAAAATACACTGGGTTTTTTTGAGTATGTAATAGTCAACTGATAAATCTTTAAAAAGCAGCAGTTGATAAGAGTAAGAGGAAAGCAGCCTCTCTGAGCCACGCAAGGGGACAGAAGACGGCTCTGGGAGGGCTTCAGTGGTCACTGAGTGTGTAGCTGACAGAAGCCCAGTGAACTTCAGTGGTCACCTGAGAGCCCATGCTTTTTTTTCTTTTTTTGAGACAGTGCCCCACTATGCAGTTCAGCCTGCCTTCAAACTCACAGCAATCCTCCTGCCTCGGTCTCCGGAGTGCTGGGATTATGGACATGTGCCACCATGCCCGGAGAGCTCATGCTTTAGCCAGGAAGGCAAAACAATTCAGTGAACCAATGAGAACAACAAAACGCTATTATAACCTCCTAGGAATGAACTTCAAGCTCAAAGAAGAGAGAAAGCTGGCCTGACATGGCTGAAAATATTTACAAACCCAGTGAATTTTGAGGAATATAGAAGGGAATGGCAACAAGAAGATGGGGCAATGCATCTATGGCGCTGTACCATCGGGAATCTGAGGTGGGCCTGAGTATCAATACTTAGGAAAATTACCCAAAAGCTCTCACCTCACCTAGAGCGCTACCAATTTCTGCTTGAAAATGAAACGAATCTTTTCATGAGATCAATTTGAAATTATTTTAAAGGAACATGTGGCTTGAAAGAAAGCCCTAGAGTGATTCTACAAGATTAATTTCAAGGGAACTTTTAAAAGTTGCAATGTTTACACAAATGCAATTTATGTATATTAAGAGTGGGAAATTTTCAGTACCTGTGACTAAACAAGTAAAAGCTAAAGAGTAAGAACTCAGTACTTTTCAGTCCTATCCTCACAAGAATGTTTGGAATATATGTATTTTTTAGCCAATTTGTTATCTAGTTTTCAATTCTGTATTGAATTTGTGCTTTGGCCATTTCTTAATATTATAAAGAAAAAAATCAATAATATGAAGTGACAGAAAATACTCAGAAATATGGTTTTACTAATGTAACTGGAATCTAAATGAAATAGGCCCTCAATTTATGTTATTTGGGTACTTTTCGTAGAATAAGTACTATTCCTGTTCAACGTTCAGTTGAACTTTGAAATTAAACAGGAGGAGGGGAAGAAGAAAGAAGAGATAGACTTCTTTGAGATACACTTACACTGTTTTGCTAACTGGAAATATACTGGTATTTCACTTTTATAATATACTGGTTATCTTGACAGAGAATTTCAGTAATGAGTGTTCTATTTTTATGTGGCAGATAAAAATAAGTTTAAATTCTTAGATATATTTACCCTTCTGTAAGTACAACATAACTATAAAACACTATTTTAATATTTTTAAATTAGGCAATTTTCTCAGCAGTCACAAACTATATTTAGTTTTCTATATTTTGCATCCATTAACCATAAAATATATTCTGTGACAAAAATATCCTTCAGTGAAGTCAACAGTAGAAAGTTAGTCCCCAAGTTTAATATGATCACAACCTTGTAAATTTTATTATTACAGATAGAACTCTTACATTGAAGAAAAAGATGCTAAGATTTAATTTTCAGAGCCTAAGGAAAGATTTGTCTCTGTGTCTTGACTTTATGTCTTCTTACTGAACTATAACCATTAAAGTTATTCTTTTCAATATGACCTAAAAGAACAACGAAAATAATTTTCTTCACTCTGAAATTTTTTTAAAAAAAGTCATGAAATAATTATGATCTTTTAATAGCACAGTTTTATAAACCCAAAACCCCACTGAATGGAGAGACTGTCCAACGATGCCTCTATAATCTATCTCTATCTTTTTCTTCCTGGGTGGCTGCTTCAAGAGTAGTCCCTTTTGGTTTTCTCTCCATTTGCCTCTCTACAGAAATCCAATACTAATTAATTAGATTTCCACTTTCAAAGCAAAGAACAAAACTCTGTCTCTTCAGGGACTGCATTAAGATGAGTCATACCACAAACTGGGGGAAAATCATTAATATTATATTCCATATGGTTTGTGTGCATGTGTCTTTTTCTGAGACAAGGTTTCACTATGCAGTTCATGCCGGCCTTGAACTCACTTTAGCCCAGGCTAGCCTCGAACTTGCAGCAACCCTCTTGCCTCAGCCTCCTGAGTGCTGGGATTATAGGTATGTACTACCAGGTTTGGCCCTTCACACATGTTTCATAAGTAGCTTTATGTGCATTTTCTCTCAGAACAAAAGGAAAGTGAAGCATTTCATTTCTAGAGGTATAACTGATTCAAATATACAAGGAAAAACATTTTTTTAAGCATTTGGATTAAATTGTCCTTTATGGCTGGCATGTAAAAGCATACATTTGAAAGTAAAATTCCAGTTTTTCTAGTAAGAACCATAAATCAGAAATTGATCCTAGAAAAAAAATCATCTCTTAAAAAACTACATTAGGTATTTGTAATTTGTAACTAGATTAGATGAAGTACTTTTTTAAAAAAAGACTTTTATGCATTCCTCTAGAATACATTTACTGGTTTTTGGTACTATATTAACTTACATATATTAGAGAGCCTTGTCTATTTATTAGGTAACTGCACTAAACACATAAATTCAGAGTCCTTCCAGAAAATGCTAGTAGAACAGTCCCATCCCTTCACCAGGAAGGCAGTGAGGACTCCAGGGGAGGCTATGTGGCTGTTCTAACTAAAGCAGAGGAGTGCCCACTACCCCTGATACTCAGCAACCTGCACACCTTCTAGCACTCACCCATTACAGGGACAGGGTGATACTGTCATTATAGTGTAATTCTCTCTCTCTCTCTCTCTTTTGATCACCTAAGAGGCTACGGAAAAAGGTGTGGACATTCGTCTTCTTTAAAAAGCCAGAATTCAAACAATAGCACTCACACTGTAAAAATAAATCAACCGAGAGGTAATCCACAGGGTACTGATACATATACAATATAGAAGAATTTTCCCACTGCCCCTGTTTAGACAACCCTGATATGAAAGCCAATTAAAAGTTTATTTCTATATGTGGTCAGGCATGAAGATAGTTGCTTTTATTGAACCTGTGTTATTTAAAGCATTAGAATTCTGCCTAAAATGGAACTTGATACTTTGTGTATATTCTATAATTAATTCTACTGCTTCAAAATAAGTAAAATCACTCATCCAAAAATCTACCAATTTTTCAGTGGACTGACATCAAACACAAGTCTAATCACTTCGCAACAAATTTTAAGACTCTACTGGGAATACAGCCACAATTTCCATCTTTTCTTGCATTCTGGAATTGAACGGTTTCAGCTGAAGCAATTGTCAGAGACCCATACAGAGTCACTGAAACAATGACAAGCAGTTTCTGGCCAAGCATCATAGGTTAAATATTACAGAAAAAGTTATACAGCATCTCAAAGGTTCTAGAAGGTAAAATGAGAGAATTATGCATCTGCACCCAACTAAAATTAGAAAAACCACCATATGGCTGTGTGAAGCCAGCAGCACATTCTTATTCATTAGGAAGCATTCTGCTAAACATAAAAACACAAGGCCCTTCCTGTGCTCTCCAAATGTGTTTATCTTTTCAGCATTAATGCACTATATATCATCGAGCTGCTGAAATCTCCTGCCGTGCATATTAAAAACATGCAGCTGCACTTTCTTTAGTAGGGGGAGGAACTTAAGGCCCAAGATGCCTCCCTGTCTGATACTGGCTTCTTGTTACCGTACCATGATTTCACTTTGGCACTAAGAAATGGCAAAATTCACCATTCTCGAGGCCATCTCCACCCAGCAACACCTTCTTACACTCTGCTTCAGAGAAAGCAACAGACTTGGTTTCATGTTCATCAATGGCAAGACATTACTACTTAAATCATGCTGCAAGTTTGCAACTTTTAATATTTAACATTAATGTTGTTCTGTATACTTATGGAGAGAGGACAATCACTAGATTCAAAGTATAAATGATTAGGAAAATCCCCCTGTTCCTAACAACTCAACTATCACCCATTCTGCTGTCACCCATAGGTATTTTTATTTAGTACTGTACTTCACATATTACCTGTCAGAATTCAACTTAATAGGTAAAATGACAGTGGATAATCTTTCATTGGGAGCCATCTGAGTACATAACAATTTATCCAAAGTCTCTTAAATTATGTTTTTATGTCCATAGTTAAAAAAAAGTCAGGCGCACAATAAACCATACATACATGTGAAAGAACACATGGAAACAGCTTCAGAAGTGTCAACAAGTTAATGAACCTGAAGGCAACAAGTATGTATTACCAAGTCTATTACGGCAGCACTCACTCATCCCACGAGATCATGGTGTGTGTCTTTACTTACATCTCCAGAGCAAGGGATTACTGAGAGTGAAATGCTAAATACCAAATGAAAATTATCAGAGCGAGTTCTAACTCACTGGACTCAGCTAGCTCAGGTTTTAGGGTTCAGTCCTCAGGATCTCCCTGACTCTACAATTCAAGCACTCTCAGACTGTGCACTGGCACAGACGCCCTTGTCTTTGAGGCCCTGTTGCTGCTCCACAAGGTTTGATTCCACTCAGGCCCTTCCTCTGCGTTTTCTCCGTGCTCCCTGCCCACCCCATCAGGAGATTTCCTCACGGGGGGGCCCTCTTCACTGCACTGTCGGCTTCAAGAAATGCTTTTTAAATTCTTGGCACACAGTGGGCACTCAATGTTGTGTTAATGCTGAAGTTTCACAGCTGCAGCTGAATTGAAATTCAGTTTAGCCAGGATTCAAGGATCGCAAATGTCTCTTTAGAAGCATGTATCTGTTTTGAAGAGCTTCACTGTCTAGATAACATAGTAGAGTAGAGGTTTAAGACTCTGCTTTTTGGAGTCAAGGCATTTGGAAGAGCCTAGATGAGAAAAATGTTCAGACTACATATTAAGGGCAGCAGAGTAATTCCAGAATAGCAAGTGGAAGGAAGAAGAGATAAAGGGGAGCAGGGATTGTAGAGGACACTCCCAAACAAACCAACATTTTAGTCCAGATTCTCATCTAGGAAGTTACAACCTGCTTTATGCAAAAAAGTAGTTTGGGCATTAATGAGCTTTTTTATTTTTATTTTTAAAATCAAATCCTGTAATTTTCCTACTCATAGTTCTTAAATTTCCATGTGAGGTAGTGTGTGTGTGTGTGTGTGTGTGTGTGTGTGTGGCAGTTCTACGGATTGTTCCATTAGCCTGAGGATCTGGGGTAAAAGACCTTCTTCACCAGGTTTCTTGTCCTCCCACACAGTGCTCTGGGAGAACAGCTGGCCTCCAAGTATCAAGTTACCCCTGAGCCCGGAGAGGTATCTAGGAAGTGTGGTTAGCTTGAGGCAGGGCTGAAAGCCCTGGAGGGGCTGGTAACTGAATGCCATAAAAACGCCCAGCAAAGATGCAGGAAGGAGGGCAGCGTGAGTAAGAAGAGGACACCCAGGTTTCTGCCTCACCTTAGGGTGGCTATTCAGAGGGTGCCTCCCAGGGTGTCACCTGACCTTCATTTGTCTTTGGGCTTCTCCTGTCCTGCTCAGGAGGCCTTTGTGTGCCCCCCCCAAGTGCGCTGCCCTGATCCATTCGGATGTTCCGCGTCTTGGGCCTGCCTGCCCTTCTCCCTGCACACTCCTCTCACCTGGGTGTCTCTTCCTTCCAGTGTCTCTCCAGACACAGCCCCTGATGCCATCCTAGAGATGCTACAGCCACTTGCATGCATCCTCTTCTCCTTCCCCGCACTGTGATTCTAACAATACCACAGGGAGGTTAACACTCCTGGCTTCATTTTGCTGACTACCATCTATTCCCAAGTCTCTCATTCTAACACTTGCTTGAGCAATCATGGGAGGACCTTACTAAAGTGTTTTGTAAAAAGCAGGTGTTCCCAATTTAAAGTACCTAATGCAAAAAGCTGGTAATAGAACACAGAATCATCCAATTTTGAGATCTAAAACATTAAATTATGCTAAGTCATACCTGAGTAGAGAAAGCAAAGCACTGATAACATGCGCAGTACCACAGAAGATGGGAGGAGGTCGGGGTGGGTTGGGGAGGGACGGACACAACATGACAGGGGACCAAGGAACAGGGAGACTCTCCAGGGATCAAAGCAACCAGGATTCGCCAGAACAAAGGCAATGACTGCCAGGTGAGTGCAGAGTGTCTGCAGCAAAAGCTCTGCTGACAAGGATTAGAGAGGACCAGGATCAGAGGCATCTGCTCCCTGGGACATGGGACATTCACATCCCCCGGTCAACTCTCCAGTGGCTATGAATTTGGTTCAGTCTAGACAGACTCAGCAACTTGATAACTGAAAGGAAAAGCAGATGATTCCTAGGCAAACAATTAGAGAGGAAAAGAAGTTGCCACACCAGATCTGCTCTTGTCTCAAACATCTGAGAAACTCTGAACAATTATAGTAGGCAGAGCAAAAACTGCCATGTTTTTAGTCCTTCTCTGTGTTTCTCTGTATTTCTGCCTGGTTCACAAAAGATCTTTTACTCTGGCTTATTTTTGCTTTTAACCTGTAAGGAACTATCTATGGGAATGAGACTAGCTAACAGTCAATATACAAACATGTACACATACACAAATGCTATACCTTAAAAACTGATATTCTTACTCCAGAGAATCCCAGTCTGGGGAAGACCCAGGTATACCCTCCAGAGCTTTAGAAAGAAGGGACATGTTGGAAAGTGTACAACCCTGGGAGCTTAACAGTCTATATGCTCCCAATATAACTCTGTGGGGGAACACTAAAGTATCACTTTTATAACGTATGGAAACTTACATTTAATCTGTTTTATCCAAATTCTTCAAATGGCTTTAACTGAACTTACATTTTTACATATACATATACATATACATATACATATACATATACATATACATATACATATACATATAAATGTGCATCCCCTTTACTCCCCACTCTGACAACTGTCCCAGTCCTTGTGAACTGGGCACTAGCAGGGCTGTGCAGCAGTAAGGGCTGGCCAGATAGGCAAAGTGCTGTGAGGAACAAAGCAGTCATGAATTACTCATCTTCTATACTAAGATCATTAGGGGAACTCTTCCAAAAAAGGGGTGTCACCTGGGGGTGTCATCTTAAATTACCTATGTCAAACGTGAGCAATCTGGTGAAAGTGACTGTCTGCCTTGTTTCAAAGGTCAAACAGGTATGTGGCATTATGGAGCTTTGTAAAAATGTTTGCTTATTCAACAGAAAGAAACATGACATATTAAATTTTTAATATATATACCTAAACTTTGCCTGATTGTGGAGAATGATCATTGAATTTAGAGTAGGAGGTAAGTAAAATAGTAGGTGAAAAGGTGTGGGAAACATTTGGTACATAATCCAAAGCAGGCTTTTCCTAATTTGCTAATATATGTTGTATCTTTATTGTCAGTATAATACTCTAACTTCACTGGACATTCTAGAAAGAGCTCATGTCAGATCTCTATTAAATATAAATAGTCACTGCATTTCATGACAACAGGAGATTTAAACAAATCTTTAAAGTGACTCTTTAAATTCCTTATGGCGTGAATTCTCTCCAATTTAAGCAGGAATGGCAGTGAATCATCAACCAAACTTCTACAACTATTTAAAGCAGGAAGCAATTAGGGGAAAAAAAAAAAAAAAAAGAGGAGGGGTCAGCCTTATGCAGACACTGACATGTCTAGACCAGGCAGTAGGAGAGGCAAGAGGGCCCTGAAAACTGCTGGCACCTGCATGTCTCAAAGCCCAACAGAAGCACAGGGGAGAGATGGCCACAATTTGCATGCCCAGTTCAAAGTGAAATTAACAAAGACCAACGCTTACAAAGTTTCCAACGTTTGGTACCTGACCACCTCTGCTATGAACAGATCCTCTCCTTTTCTTAATGCATGCAATTTCCAGCATAATTTGTAAATTTAGGGAAAAATACTGTGATGCCCTGTAAATTTAGTAACTCTCCAGTCTTTTACATCACTAATGTGTTCTTAAATACTATATAAGGACTATTTAAGAATCCACTTGCAAGAAATCACGAAAACTGTCTGTCATTTGGAAACTTGGTAATTTCTTCTCCAGTAGTTTACAGGAAAACTTAAGCCTCAACGCACAGACATACAGACAGTATTGTGGCTATCAAAGGACAAAACAAAAAGAAAAGTTTGTAGGTGAATTATAATCATCTATATAAGCCACAGAACATATCACAATTCAACAGCTTATTATAAGCACACACAAAAACACAACAGTATTTAAGTTATTCCATATTAAATTAACTGACTTAAATTAGTTAGAAATTAGTTTTGCTTTATGTGTATTAGCCACAAGAGATGTTTCCGTAACATTCTACAACCACTCAAATAATGAAATAACAGAAAATCTTCATAAAATGTTTTCTTACTTTCAATCTTAAGTATTCCAATTAAGTGTTCCAGTGCTAGATAAGTTAGTATTACAGAGCCTTCAGGACTGCAGGAAAGCTCCACCCAGTGGAACTGTGAAACAAGTTTAGCTTCCATGCAGATGCACATTTTGAATCCACAAGTCTTGTTTTTGGAAACCCTGCCTGCTGGTGACAGCTCCAAGTGAGGCAGATAATGTGGGTGAAGGTGACAGACAGGATTGCTGGGCAGGCCCAGTTGTCAGAGGCAGCACGAGAGCAGAAGACAGTCTTCTTTGCAGACTCAGCACCCAGACTGCAGGGGGACGCTGGGCTCTGTCATCTGTCATTCACCTGTCTCTCAAAGGAACCAAATATTATTTTAGATTTGCTTTTTCAAACTATATTGTTTTTCATTGCATCAATGGAAAGTGGGCTTCCCAGAGACTAGACCTGGGGCAGCTGGCAGCTTGGTATTGCCAACAGAAATATTTGGCTGCATGAAGGGTTTCCTGAGAGCAAGTTTGAACATGACCTCAATCTTTCCCAAGCTTATCATAATGCTGTGAGGCTCTGCTGATTCAGCACTGCAATCTATAATCACTTGTAAAATGCCCCTGCCTCACAGGGATGTTATGAGGCTTAATATAATAACACAGGTGGAACACTTTGAGCGCTACAAAAGACAGGCACTAATAATACTACTCTGCATTGATAATTACATCCAGGCTTACAAAGAATCTAATATTACAAGTACAAAGTACTTTAAATAACTTACTATAAATAACTGTATGACAAAAATCTGAAATCATTCAGGTTTAAAAATGGAATGGACAGGCTTTGTAAGGCCAAGTCAAAATGAAAAGAAACAGGCAAGTTCTACTAAAAGCAAAGAGCATTACAAGTCTTGGTGATAAGAAAAATTGAATCAGAAACTTTTACAAGGTAAGAGTGTATTTTACTGCAGTTATTTTGAGTCATTGCTACAAATAAATTCAGTAGCATTTCTATGGTTTTCCTATCAACAAATTTAAATTTTAAGTCAGTGAGTAAAACAGTAATACATTTCTTTAGTTTTCAATGGTAACCCTGAAAACACATTTTAACTAAGTTGCTAAAACATGGATAGTTTGCAGGATGTAATTTTTTTCTTTTTTTGCAGTACTGCTATTGAACCCAGGCTGTTCACACTGAACTACATCCCCAGTGGGGTTTTCCCCCATTGCGATAGGGTCTTGCTAAATTCTCCAAGTGCCCAGGCTGGGCTCAACTTGTGCTCCTCCCCCTCAGCCTTCAGAATGCCTGCCTCACCAGTCACCGTGGTCAGCTTCCTAGTTTAAGCATTACAATAATGCTGTTTTGTTTTGTTTTGTTTTGTTTGGTTGGGGGAGGGAGTAGCATTTATCTCATAGAAGGGAAACGCCTGCTCTTTTTCCTCTAGACAAACCCCAGGTAACATGATGTCTTCAACTCTCCTTCAGTTGGGGTGTATCCAACACAACAGGCCCACTTGAAGGGGTGACACTGGGCTGTCATGTGCCACTCCCTTCCCTGTATGGTGACTATGGTCTTCTTGGTTTAGCAGGTGCCATTTCCTCAAGGAAATCTCAATCTCAGGTGATCCACCCTGTTACTCTGTGCTTCCTTCACCCAGCCAAAGTTAAACCCAGTTAAGTGGTATACTTTAGAGAAAAACACACAATCCTGTGTATCCAAGATGAACCATAGGATCTGTCTTCCAAGAAAAGCCTGAGTCACTGAGTCAGGAATGGAACTAAAAACTCACTGGTACCTACATCTTTTCTCTTGCTTACCCAAATATGTGTATTGGTAGCACGATTTAAAATCTTGATTGGAAAAAAAAAAAAAAAGAAGGCGAGTACATGGAAAAGTACAGAAGGGGCTCTTTGGAGGAATATAGAAGAGAAACAAAATAGGATACTTAATGCAGTCATCTACTTATATAATGGAACATCAAAGATAGCTGGGAGAAAATGATACTGAATGTGACTTATTGTAAAAGAGAAAAATGAGGATAGAGTATTAAAAAGTCAAAGATTATTTGGGGGAAGATTTTCTGGAAAGGAAACTAAAAGAGGTAGCCTACTTAAAAAGAAAACTACAAGAAAAGCTGAGCGTGGTGGCACACTCCTGTAATCCCAGCACTTGGGAGGCTGAGCCAGGCGAATCATTTGCAAGTTCAAGACCAGCCTGGGCTACAAAGTGAGCCCAAGGCCAGCCTGAACTACATAGTGAGACCTGTCTCAAAGAGACAAAAACATAAAAAATAACAATAAAAAAAGACAGAAAAGAAAAAGAAACTGATAGGCACATGACTTTGGCATAAGAATGTTTGGTATTAAAGGTCTTTACAAATGCTTTCAAGTTCATGACGAACAACTCCCACCACTTCTATCCCAACGGACATTTCAGATAAAATGTTAAAAGTGCTCAGAATTTGTAGTCTTTTATAGAAATAGTTTTTTGGATTCTATAGGCAAAGAATGGATAGTAAGTATCTTCTGACAAGGCTGCACAATGAGAATGCAGATCTTAGAAGTAAAACTACTGTGGCTTTGAAGTCACTAACTTGAATGTCCACCTGGTCAGTTGTGTAATACACAAACACTTCCACACTGCATGACATCGTGCCAGTTAAAGAGGCAAGGAGACTGCTGTCCACTCTTCCCACTGCACATATGCTTCTTATCCACACTTCCAGCACCCCGCGCACAGCATCCTCTGGCAAAGGTGCAGAGCAGTCTGTGGTTTCCTCTGGAAATGGATGAGTCTTACTTTAATTCTTCATATACTCTAAGACTCACTATTTACTATGTGGTCTCTGTCTTTTCAACAGAACCTAAGGAAAGGAAAAAGGCAGTGTAGGGGGAGGGAAAGACATGCACACTGGGATGAGCCATTACAGATGTGAATGAGACCAACAAATATCTCCCAGAAGATTACAAGTGATAACTGAGGAGCATCTAAAGACTGAAGACATTGTGGGAGGAGAAACAAAGATTGAAGTCCAATTTCACTTAAGAGTATTTCAAACAATATTTAGACTATAATTACAAATTTTTAAGGCTTCCTGAAAAGCCGGATGTGATGACACATGCCTGTAATCCCAGCCCTCAGGATTTCTTAGCATTAATTTTTTTGAAATTCTGTATTATTTCTACCCTTTTTTCTGTTTTGCTTTTTTCCTTTAAATAAAAAAAATGCAAAAAAAGAGAAAAAGATTCCAATAAATTTAGTGTTGCTTCTAAAATAACTTACTTATCTTTACATGATCTCTATATATTCAAAACACGCCCCACGTATTAAGAACTACTCTAGCTAGAAGCATTATTGGTAACAACAGGCTTTATGGAACTGGTCTAATAATCTCATTACAAAAATTACATTATTTTGATGGAAAATATCCTTTGTTCTAAATGATTCCCTTAGAAGTAAATCTTAGGAAAGAATGGTTTTAACGTTTAAGACTCCTTGTGTTTAAGAAAGCTTGGCACTGGAGGGGAAAACAGACACTAATTCAATCACACAAGACACATACTTCCATGTAATTTAAGAGATAAAAATTAATTTCTTTTGATCTTTGACAATTCCAGCCCTCTAATAATAGTCCATATAAAATGTACTATGTCATTTTTTCCAATCTGCCAAAAAAGATCTATAAATTGAAGGTAGCTTAACAAAACAAAAAGGCTTTTAAAAAAGTAAGCTTAATTTGGGTTCTTTTTTTGGGGTACCCAGGGCTGAACTCACAACCTCGTGCTTGCCAGGCAGGCGCTTATGCCACTGAGCTAAATCCCCAGCCCAGTAAGCTAAAGTTTGAGATGCTGAAGAATAATCGTATCAGTTTTGAAGTCTTGCTCCCCCCATTTCCTTTTCTCCCATTAGATACAGCAAAATAAAACAGTTTGAGTCTTGCAAGATGATGGCTTGTAATGTGACTGCCTAACGCAGACAGATTTACACGAGGAATCCCCACGGTACTGAGCAGCACTGTGGAGGACACAGAGTCCCTAACATGGCGTGGGAAATCCGTAATGTCCGCCACCCGCAGAACTGGAGTAAGAAGCCACCTGGTGGTGGACACAGGGGAAGGGGCCACATGCCAGTATGAGCACTCTGTATTTCACAACTTTTTCTTTTTCTTCCATAACACAACATGTAATATTTCGCAAACGATCAGGCCCAAGAGGACCCTACATCTATTACAGGTGATCAAAGTTCTAATAATGGAGAAGCAGAATCCAAGTTCACTTTACCTGAACATGCTTTTCTCTCCTGTGTAATATTTTTTCACAGGACCATGTTGAATTGGGATTTTTTTTGTATAAAGTGACAAAAAAGAGAAACAGGTAGATACTATTTCAACCAGGTATGAACATCTAAAATTCTAAATATCTTAACTCCCTTAAGTTCAGTTTTCTAGGAGGACAGTGTAGATTTTACATCTTTTCAGAAACACAAGCGGAAACATACTCTGTACAGTTTTGTACACAGCTAAGTACTCTTGCTCTCAGATCCATTCCTTTAGTTTTGGTCACTAATGCAGTGAACTCTGGGGTGGTCAGAATGACTGTCAGCAAATTCTGTTTTGTCCCCAATATATTTCCTGACATGGGAGAGCACATCTTATCAAGGCCAGAACTGCTATGTGTCTAGAGGTTACACTGTACAAATAAGATGGACAGATAAATGATGAGACAACACAACATTCACTTCAACAGAAAAAACCCTTCATCTGCACACAGCAGAGTACAAAATGAGTGTTCTTTTTTTTTGTTGACAGGTTCACATTTTATTTCTCCAGCGACATATTTACAGCAGAATATAAATTAAAGGCCTGCTTGTACACCAAACCCAGGTCCTTTAGGTGGTTCAGTCAATGAGGTGAGACCTCCAGCTGGCTCACAACAGAAATGTCCACTCCTTGGCCCAGGTTTTGGAATTTTGCCAGCTTTCAGCTCTTCAATAATTTCTTCAATTTCCTTAGGTGTCAGATCCTCATAGTAGTTGTCATTTATTTGAACCATTGGTGCATTTACACAGGCACCTAAACATGCCACCTCTATGAGAGTGGAAAGTTTGTCAGGTGTAGTCTCCCCAGCCTTTACTCCGAGCTTTTTCTGAAGGGCCTCCAGCACGCTGTCACAGTCTGGCAGCATGCAGGGTGTGGTGGTGCAGACCGGAATGTGGTATTTCCCTACCGGCTTTCAGCTTTCCGTTGTACATTGTATAAAAAGTTGCTACTTCATAAACTCTCATTGGAGGGACTTGTAAAACTTCTGCAACCTTGTTCATAGCAGAGATGGGCTACCACCCATTCTGCCTTTGGGCTAAGTCCAGGACTGGAAGCACTGCTGCTGCTTTATGCCCTTCAGGGTAGTTTTTTATAATTGCCTCTATCCTCTCATAGTTTTCTGGTGTGAAATCAAATGGAGTATCTGGATTATTCTCAGGAGTATCTCTGTGCACAAATAAGGCTCCTCCAGCACCATTTTGCACAGCTGTCTTATGCAAATTCCTTATTTGCCTTCCCCACGCGGCGGTGAGGCCGGCCGCTCGGGCCCGCAGTGCCAAGGAGAACATGGTGGCCCCTCAGTGCCCCCTTCCCGGCCGCCCAGAATGAGTGTTCTAAAATGAGCTTGATACCCAATTTTCTAGCTTAACTCAATAAGTCATTTTTGGCCACAACTGCGAAATCTTGGATTTTCTTCCCTGACAGAAAAAAACTGACCTGCCTTCCAAGTGTGTATCATCTTCTGAAATGGGGATCTGCAAAAAAATATTTTTCCTAGGAACTAAAGCATAGTGTCTAGATACATTTCAAATAACAGCTGATGCCATGCTTACCCACTCCACTCACAACACCTTTTTTGAAACGGCAGATAAAACCATGAGTAAACAGCTGGGTGATAGATAGGTTCATTGTACCCTTCCCCTTCACTGGAAGACACTGGAGCTATGCAGAGATCTGGATCAGAACTCAGGTACTGTTTCTCAGCTGTGTGACTCTCGACAAGTCTAGAGTCTAAACCTAAACCTTTGGTTCCTCTTCAGCCAAATGGCGATACCAGCTAAACGTACTCTACAGGGGGACTGCATGACAAAGGAGGCAGTGTATGTGCACAGCAGTGCATGGCACAAGGACACTCTGCATGCATGAGCGTGCATTTCTACTGTGGTAGCTGACTGACTGTCTGCCTCCTGACAGAGTGTAGGTAGCAGACAGTAGACTTTGGCCACAGGATTAAGATGGATCTAAACTTTTGTAGGGTCTTAAACACAACTAAGAGGCAGCTTTCTTTAGTGTAACAGAAGTGAGTATTTGTTAAAAAAAAAAAAGAAACAGCATTAAAACCCTAAGAGTGCTAAGATTAAACTTTCCTCTTCTGATATCTCTTTAGATATGATTTAAAATGCTTACAACGTGCTTCCTGATTGAAATGTGGTTTTCCTTTCTAGAACATTCAACAACTCCCAGCACAACAGAAGGTCATGCAAGTAAGAGGCCTTGAGGTATAAGCTTTATTATTAGAGATGAGTCTGCCTCTGAAAATGTACAAAGTGCAGTCTTCACTTATTTTTATGTCACTCATTTGGTTTTCAGTTTGTATTACTGATTACATTTTATGTTTGATATGTTATCTTTGCAACCAGATTTTTAGACCATAGATTCTGATACTTTTATGTCCCTAACATATAAATGGTCATGTAAAATTGTTGTTTTATCTGATGAGCGCTGGTGGCTATACATCCCACCTTCTGTCTCCTCCCACATAGCCTAGGACTTTCTTCCTAAGAGCTGGCTCACCACATTGTTTTCCTAATATGTTGCAGTCTACACCAGGATTAACCAGAACCACCTGTGAGATGACCTGCCAAAAGGGACGAGTATTGGAGCAGATAGTACTGTGCCCTCATTTTATGTCTCTTAAGATCACAGGAAAATGTGAATGCTCTGAATACCGAGAACAGAAATCAAAAAGAGGACCACCAAACTCTATACTGATCAGTACCTTAACATCTGGAGCGAAAGGACACTAACCTCTCCTTTTTTCTTTTCCTCTCGATAATCGTCAGAATCACAGGTGCCTGGTTAGCAACACATCCATGTGCAATGTGCAAAGGAACCTAGCTAGAGGCTGTTTTGCCTCAGAAGTGCCCTCTGCTGTAGTGTTCCCTCAGCCTAGGTGGCCCTTGACTACAGTCATGGTAAGATTGAAGATGCTCCATAAAACCACATGTAACCAGAAATCATCATGAACATCTCTTGTCAATAATATGTGTTTAAACTACCTCTAATGACAAAGCAGTCACTATTGCAAATCTTGACCTTGATATTGAATATGTTGCTTTTGGAATTTCTCTGTAGAAAACAGGTTTCTCTCATAATCAACAAACACGGCAAAGCTGAAGACATGACCACCATTTTCAGAGACATGTGATGGGACACAGCAGAAAGATCACAGGCTTCAAAATTACCAACAGACTGCAGTTTGAAACACTAACTTATTACTTGCTTGCTTACCAGTTTGAAGGCCTCAGCCCTCCCACTATTTCTATATGTTAGTTTCCTAATCAATAAAATACAGGGAATAATACAATCTTGAAGGAATCTTGCAATCAGAGGTAACACATGAACTTTGTGGAGAACACAGCTGGTTTCTCAAAGGGATGACAAAGTGGCAGACAATGGTATGTATGAATGGTTATATGATATTTTTTAGTGTTATTAAGAAAAAAATTATAGATACGTAGTCTTGGATATAAAGAATTCTGATTCTTACCATCAGAGTTCATTTAAACACTATCCAATGGTAGTTTGCAATACACATTTTTGGTAAGGGTAAAACCTTTTATTTCCTACTTTCCATTAGCCCAGCCTGCTATCTATCCACCTACCCAGCCAACCATCTGTTATGCACTTACTGATCTGCTGTGTGCCTTCTTTTTCTTAGGCTCACACAGCAGCTACATTGCTTATTAAATATAGGTGCAGCCATGCTGGACAACCACAGGCCTCCTTCTAGCAGACCCTAAACCTTGGGAAGGATTTACACATGCTGAGTTGCGGCTATTCTAAGGCTTTTGGTGATTTCTTCAGTGTTGCCTGTGACAGACTAAGAGCCTTTTGATGAGAAGGAGTGTTTTCTTTTCTTTATGTTCCTGAGGCCTAGCACAGTATGTGACATACAGGTGGCATCTGGTAAATGGGTGCTGAATCTAAGTGTGAATTAATGAGAAATTGCCATGTTTAATGAAGATAACTATGGCACCACCTGGTCATTTCCAGACAACACCACCGGGATTTATTTAAAACTGACACAGTAGTTAATGGTGATGCTTAAAAGCTGCCCCCCTCATACTTCTGTCATTTTACTAATACATTCTTAAAGCTTTGAAAAGAAGAAAATATTAAATTTCTTGTGGCTTTCACATCTTTTTAAGTCCTATTTTTGTGGAGGGTCACTTTACATAAACACTACGTATCTCCTATATGTAAGTCATTAATAAAAAAGATAAAAATTAATAAGCCGCGGTTCCTCCATCAGAGAGCTGACGGACATGGCAGAAGGGAGTCTTTGTTGCTGGTCCTTTTCAGTTTAGATTATAAGCCAAAATGAACTGCAAATTGTATCTAACAATGTAAGCTATAGATTAAGAATCATTAAGGCTTTAGGACTGCTTAGAAGATGACTAGTCAAGAGCAGGAGACATTCCCAAAACACACTGGGATCAGATGGTCAAGGGCTTTGAATGGCATTTTACTTTATTTTACAGGCAGGGAGACTCACTGATAGGAGAACGGAAATTATTATACAGTATAACATAGTTTAAGGAAATTAATGTTGGTAGCGGTGGGGAAGAATTATAAATTAGAGAGGCTGAGATGAATTAAGAGAAGAAAGATGTCTTTTTTGTTTTGTTTTTTGAGCAAGGTTTTACCACATAGTTCAGCCTGGCCTTGACCTCACTATGTAGCCCAGGCTGGCCTTGAACTTGTGATGATCCTCCTGCCTCAGCCTTTCAAGTGCTGAGATTACGAGTGCACGCCATCACACCCAGCTAAAATGTCTTGAAAGTGCCGAGAATAAAAACATGGCAGAAAAGGTGCTGGATAGTCACAGAATATGGTGTGGGAGTGAGAGTTGACTGATTAGCTGGTTGTGCAGAAGAAGTAAAAGAGAAAGTAGGTAGCTAGGACTCAAGCTTCTGACCTAAAACGAGAGATTAATACATGATGGTTACATGCACTGAGATTGTACACTCAAAAAGGACAAGGTACTCTCTATGAGCAAGAACAGAAAATGAGTTTGGTCTGAAATATGATAAAATACAATGCCTATGGGGAACCCTTCATCTAACAGGTAGCTGGAATGCTGGATGGCGAGCTAAACTGCAAGAGGGGGTGCTGTGACTGGAGAAGGTCCTCACTGAATGTAAGTGCAACGAGTAATGAGGGAAAGATCAAGGGCAGGGATTTACAGTTGATGGTAATTAGTACAGAAGTAAGAGCTGAAGATGGAAATAACAAACACTGATTAAGGAAAGAATTAAGTTGGAGACAAAAAGCCAAGACTTAGATGCAAAGGCAGCAAATGCATAGGAGAATGAACCAAAGGTAGAAGTGTTTTGCAGAGCAGATGGGCAACAGAGGCACAGTAATGAAGGAACACACAGGATGAGGAGGAGAGGTGTGGTCACTGCTGGTGCCACGCGGGAACTGGTGATGACCACGACACATGGCAGATCTGAGGTACTATAAAGTAAATGGGAGAGTAACTTTGTTTTGTAAGGAATATGGCAACAGCAAAAGAGACAGGCATGGTGAAAAGGAAACCACTATCACACGTAGTGGAACCTCAGATTTTTCTTGGTCTCAGGCCACATTTCTGACAGTTCCTTATCATTCCTCATTTGCTCAAAAGCCAATCACACACTGAAGGGCTACTAGGCAAGAATTCTCCAGGAGAAACTATCTTTAGGACTCAACCAGTGTTTATGATACACACGTCTATGTAATGTGTAAAAATGTGTGCCTCAAAGTGCACGCATGTACCACTACTTGTGTATACATTAGACATTGCTGAAAATCAATGTTTACAGGCCCTAACTTTTTTTTTAATTTTTAAAACTTAAAAGAAATTTTTTTCAATACAGCGTAAACTCGTATTTGTCTAACTGAAAGGTTAGACAGCACTGTCCATGAAGCCCAGGCAGATTAACCCCCTGCCTTATTCCAGAAATATTTTGTACTGTGATTTACTTTTCTGTGGCATGTAAGCCCTCATGCTAGAGGCGGCCATACCACCTGTATGCTGCTGTACCCCAATGCTCAATACAGAGGAGGCACAATTACATTCCATTTGGGGAGCTGTACATAATATATAGCAATTTTTTTTCCATCTGTTTTCCTTCCTCTCCCTTCCCATTTGAAAATGACCATTTTTCTACTTTCAGTAATCTACCTTTGCTGGGCATGTGGCACATGCCTTTAATTCCAGCATGCAGGAGGATCACTGTGAGTTCAATACCAGCCTGAGCTACAAAGTGAATTCAAGGCCAGCTGAAATGGCATAGTGAAACCATGTCTCAAAAAGATAAATATGAATAACCTACCTTTTATTCTTTACTTATATCCTATATTACCATGAGCAATTTAAGCTTGTGTGTCTGGTTTATTTCATTTCATGGTCTCAAGATGCATCCATTTTTCTTTTTTTTTTTTTTTAATAGGTACCAGGGATTGAACTCAGGACCAAGCACTTGCAAGGCAGGCGCTTATATCACTGAGCTAAATTCCCAGCCCCAGCATCCATTTTTCTACAAATGACTCAAGTGTATCCTTTATGGCAAAGTAGTACTCCACTGTACATAAATGCCACATTTTATTTATTTATTCATCTGCTGGTTGATATGTAGGATACTTGTAACATTCACCTGTTGTGAACTGTGCTGCTATAAATATGGATATTCATATACCAAGGTAATTTGATGCCTTTAACTCTTTTGGGAAGATACCTAGCAGGGAAATAAATGAGTTGAATAGAATGTCTAGTTTTAGTTTCCTGAGGACTCTATATAATGAGTTCCATCCATAATGAATGTACTAGTTTACATTCCCCCCAACAATGTAGAAGGGTTCCTTTCCCCTGCAGCCTCACCAATGTTTATTATTTAATTTCTTGAAGATAGTTATTATTTTTGGAGTAAGACAGAATCTCAGTGTTGTTTTAATTTGTTTCTGTAATGCCAGCAATGCTGAACATTTTTTCACATATTTATTTGTACTTCTTCTGATAAATATCTATTCATTTCAGTTTCCCATTTTTCACTGGATTTTTGAGTTCTTTATGTATTCTAGGTATTAGTCCTCTCTCTGAGGAATAGCTGGCAAAAATTTTTTCCCATTCTGTAGGTTGCCTCTTCACATTGCTGATTGTTTCCTTTGCCATGCAGAAGATTTTTAACGATACGATTCCATTTGTTGATTCTTGATGCTATTTTTTTTTTTTTTTTTTTTGGAACTGGGAATCAAACTCAGAACCTTGTGCTTGCCAGGCAGGTGCTCATGCCGCTGAGCCCCTTTGGTGCTATTTCTTTTTTTGGGTGGGGGGCTACCAAAGATTGAACTCACAACCCTGTGCTTACCAGGCAGGCACTTATGCCACTGAGCTAAATCCCTGGCCCCATGATGCTATTTCTTATGCAATTAAAGTTCTGTTAAGAAAGTTCTTTCTGATGCCTAGGTCTTTAAGAGTTTTGCCTATTTTATCTTTCAGCAGATTGTTTCTGTTTTAAGATTTAGATATCGGATTCATTTTGACTCAGGCTTGGTACAAGGTGAGAAATAAGGTTCTAAATTCAAACTTCTGCATATAGATAGCCAATTTTCCCAGCATCATTTATTAAAAAAGTTCTCTTGGCCGAGGATTTTAGCTCAGTGGTGTAAGCGCCTGACTGGCAAGTACGAGGTCATGAGTTGGATCCCCGGTAACAACAACAAAAAAGGGTATCTTTCCTCTAGTGCATATATTTGGCTCTTCGTCCAAAATCAAATAGATGAATGTGCCCAGGATTGTTTCTACATCCTCTATTTTGTTCCACTGATCTTCATGGCTGCCTTTGTGCCAGTACCATGCTGTTTTTATCACTGTAACTTCAAGTTTGGACTGTGATGCCTCCAGCTCTGCTGTTATTATCCGGGATTGCTTTTCCTCTTCTATTTCCATATGAATTTTAGGATTGTTTTCTGTAGTTCTGTGAGCAAAGCTGGCATTTTGATTATTGGTATGGCCTATCCAGGAAGGGGATACCTTTCCATTTGTTGAGGTCCTCTTTGATCTCTTTCTGGAGAATATTATAGGTTTTGGTATAGAGCTCTTTCACTAGGTTAATTCCTAAATATTTACTTTGTCTTGATGGTACTGTTAATAATACTGTTTTCCTAATTTTTTTCTCTGTGAGTTTTGACTGACAATATGAATGTGATTTGTACTGACTTACCAAGTCCTACCCCTAAGGAAGTAACACAGTTGGCTACAACATGTATTAAGCTGGAGGACTATATGCTAACTGAGATAAGTCAGAGCCGTCACAGAAAGATATATAATGTATTATTCCACTTGTATGAGGTGCCTAGAATTGTAGAGAATATGAACAGTGATGGCTACACAGCAATATAAATATATTTAATGCCATTGAATTGCATGCTTAAAAATGGTAAATTTTATGTTATATATATTCACCACCATAGAAAGAGTCAAATTAAAATCAATTTTAAGTTAATTGGATCTTTAATTAGTGTTAGAAGAAGAATTTTTTTTGTGTGTGGTACTGGGGATCAAACCTATCAGTGAATGATAATAAGAACAAATAGTGGTATTTGGGCTCTCCCCTCTTTGATTTATTCCTATGTTTAAATTACTATACATAAAATTTGATCCTATTTGGCCATTTCTGATGTTAATAGTGAATAAACAATACACAGTGAGACAATTATGATGCAATTGGAAACTGCTTACTACCACATCTTAGATATTTAATTAATTTCTCAAAAATAGTATTTTTCAAATTCGATGTTCCTGGAAAAATCTTAGATATGAGTTGCTTTAAAATTAATATATCCAGGGGAGGAGACAAGATGGCGGACTGGTAGGTAGCAGGAGAGAGACCCTCTCTGAGAGAGACAGCTCAAATGCCAGAATAAAACACCCTGGAGAGACCCAAACAGAGAGAGATAGACTCTCACAACACAGAAAGAAGCTAAAGCGCAAAAACCCGCTCGAATAAGAGGTCCTGGGGCTACTATTAGTGAAGATTAAGATCGGCGAGCACGGCACCCACCTCGAGACGCCTGAATTCCACCCGACCTGAACAAGCGATCCGAGCCAAAGAGACTGGCTTGAGCCGCCGGAGCCCAGAGCTGAACAGCCCGGCGTGCAGCTCGCCGGGACCGGCACTGCACACAACCCACCCAGAGGCACCGTGAATTCCCACCTCAGCCGCACTGAAGTTGGAGGTCGGGCAGTCCAGCAGTTCTTGGGGACACGGTGAGTGATGAGAATAAGACCCTCCCACGGGAAAGGGGAAACCGACTGGACGACATGTTGGATTTGGGCAGGACAGCCCTAACTCAATAAGGAAGTGGCTTCAGCTGGTTATTCCCCTCGCCGAGCTGATTGGTGGAATCTGCTTGAACTAGGCCACGCCCCTGGCGGGGGCCCAGTTACTTCCCTGAGATCAGTGCACACTGATGCAGTGAAGGCCTGCAAAGGTTGACTGGCCCAGAAGGCAGGAGCTAGCGCACACTGCCCGTGGATGAACTCTAATCTCTGATAACCTATTGAAGAGGGCTAAAGCTCCTAGCCTGCGCCCTCTAGAGGAACCTTAAACAACAAGAAAAGGATCTGGGAATTACACTGTACACTTGTATGGAAGGAACCAGAAACATGACGAAAGGGAGAAATAAGAAAACACTCCCAGCCCCCAACCCTGAGAACATTGATCCAGGAGAGGTAAATACAAAAGAGACTGAGGGCAGCAAAAATGCAACATCAAACACAGCATTAGCAGACATAAAGAGATATATTCAAGACCTCGTAAGCAGGACCAAAACTGAAATATTAATTCAAATTAAACAAGAG
>PVJX010012269.1:0-50868 GCA_004027295.1 Dolichotis patagonum
GGAGGCTCTCCGTCAGCTGGCATCTACTTTTCCCTCTGGCTTCTGGTTGGGTTTTGCCAATGGAACCCATTGCTGGGAGACTGAATGGAGGGCAGGGAAAAGGGGAACGCAATTGATTATTCCTTCTTCAAGGTTGCTCCAGATTGGCTGTGACTAGGCTCCCAGATCGTAGCCTCTTCACTGGCCCTCTTTATTCACTCCAGGTGCTAGAAACTGTTCTTTTCCTACATCCTTAAGGCCTGGAGTAACCTAACCCTGATCCTAACCCTCCTACAGTCCACTTGTCCGACAGGGTGGCACTATCCCCAAGACTGCTTTCCTTGAACACAGTCTTTGGGAGTCCCTGTGCATAGTCTCTGTCTTAGTTAATTTTCCCTCATTGCCAGGTTGAATACCTGAAACACAAAATTAAGGAAGGAGAGGTTTATTTAGCTCACAGTTTACAGAGGTTTCAGTCCATAATTAGCTGACTCCAAGGCAGGGTGGCATGGCACAGGACAACAGCCCGAGGTGGCAGAGGACAGCAAAAGCAACAAGAGCAAAAGAGGGAAGAGCAAACCTCTTTTACTCCTTTATATTGTATGCAGGCTGTCTGCCCACACCATCTCCCTGCCCCCCTCTTACACACAATGAGGATGTTTACAAAGTGAAGACTCTGGCCCCTTATGAGTGGTTTAGTTAAACTTCTCAAATTGACACAATGTATCAGCCATTAGAGTCCCACTGTTAAACTCTCCTCCCGTGACCAATTCATAGAGAAAATAAACTAAAAATTTCTGAGAGGGTAGGGGCACAAAGGTTACATTCTGACTAAAAGTTCATCTAAAAAAAAAGATAAGACAACACATGATGCATATCCTAGAATTTTTGTTCAGTGAGTGGCTTCTATCTTACTATGTTCTACTGTCTGTTTTGGTCTCAAATATCTGGTATATCTGTGTTAAGGTCCTTTCTTCTTTTCTTTTCACCTGCTTCCATATTCTTCAATGCTCAGCTTAAATATTAATTCCAAAGTTACCCTAAGAGTGTCATGTACCAGTCATTCTTAGCAAGAAATACTTTGAGTAATCAAAGAAAAATTTGATTATAAAACATTTATCTTTGGTTTTGTTTATGGCCACCCCTCCCCCAACTCATGGTCCATGTGAGGTTTTTTTTTTTCTATTTGTCACTGTAATAACATCACCTAACGTGGTGTTTGGTACCTCTGTAAGTGCTCAGTGAGCATTTGCCGAATAAATGAATGATTAATGACCAATCTAAAAAGAATTAAACAGCAATGAATCTTTACAAAAAATCACTCATGTATCCTTGAAAATAAAAATCGACTTTTTTTTATTTTACAGAAAGTAAAACTAAACATAACAAAACAAAACAAAATTAAAGAAAACAGAACAAAGCCAATCAGAAGAAAACAATGCAAATTGTTTTCAGATTTCAAAGATGAAACAGATTCCAAAGCCAAACAACAGAATATCATCACTGGCTATCATATTGTCTCTTGTTTTCTTCTAAATAGTTGTCCATATCTTCATACATAATGAATTCATACAAAACAAAATAGTATTAAACTGCTCAGAACAGAATGATGAAAGCATTATAGGCTCTCAAACCAGACAATAGGGAAATCAACAATGGTTGCCATAATGTCTCTTGTTCTCTACAAAATAGCTGTGCATACCTTCATGTATGTTGAAATTAAACAATACAAAACAGACTAAAATAACTGTGAACAAAGAATAATAGTAATGCTAGATTTCACAAATGACACTATGGAATCAGCACTGGATACCATAGTGTCTCTTTATCTTCAAAGTAGCTGTTCACTGCATCATGCATTATATAATCGATTCTCATAAACTGTTTAGGAGAAGTTCTATGCATGTGTGAGTCTATACATGTATATCTATTCTTTCTGTATTAGAGGGAAAAACAAAACAAAACAAAACAAATCCCTAGAAAAACACGAAACAAAAAAGACAACTAACAATAGCAAAGAGCCCAAAACACTGACAATATAGGCCTTCAAAACTAGGTGGTAGGAGCATAACTAGGGTTGTTATTTTACACAAAGATCTTCAAGAGTTCCTCAGATCACCATATAGTAATATGCCCAATTGTTCCAGTCCTATGAATGTTAACTTTTTGTCCCAATAACTTATAGAATTTGTAGCACAATCATCTTAGCTATCCTAAGTGTGTTTATATGATTTTAGATATTTGTCTTTTCCCTTCCTTTTTCTTTTTCCTCATTTTTGCTGAGATATTATTTTTCCCTTTAAGCAGATTTTTATCTTATTACTGTATTTATTGAGTATTTTGTATCTTATGTACTCATCATTTCTTATACTAGGGAGACTATATGTGAGTTTGATTATTTTGCTTATGAGTATGGTCTTGAGTTGCATCGATTTACTTATAAATATCTCAGTATGATCATTCTTTATAGCTGAGTAGTAATCCAATGTATAAAAATACCACATCTTTTTCTCCATTCCTCAGTTGATGGGCATTTAGGTTGTTTCCAAGATCTGGCTATTGCAAATTGTGCTGCTATAAATATGGGTGCACATACATCACTGTGGTATGATGTTTTCAGTTCTTCTGGGAATATGCCCAGAAGTGGAATAGCTGGATCAACCGGGACTTCCAATCTCAGCTTTTTGAGGAACCTTTAGACTGACCTCCACAGCGGTTGCACCAGCCTACACTCCCACCAACAGTGTAGAAGAGTTCCTTTTTCCATGCAGCCTCTCCAGCATTTGTTGTTGGTAGATTTCTTGATCCTGGCCATTCTTTCTGGAGAGAGATGGAATCTCAGTGTGGTTTTAATTTGCATTTCTCTAATGACCAATGATGCTGGACATTTTTTCAAATATTTATTCATCTCAGATGCCCATTTTTGGATTGGGTCTTTGAATTTCAGGGATCTGATTTTTTAAAATTCTTTATATGTTCTAGGCAGAGGCCTTTGTCTGAGGGACAGTCCATTAAGATTTTTTCCCAATTTGTGGGTTTTCTTTGGCTGTGCTGGAAATTTCTTTCGACATGCAAAAACTCTAACAGGATATGATCCCAGTTATTCATTCTGTAAAGTATTTCACATGCAGTTTGATTCTTGTTCATGAATTCTTTACCTGCACCTGTGTCTTCAAGATTTCTACCTACTTTGTCTTTCAGCAGATTTAGTGTTTCTGTTTTAATATTTAGATCTTTGATACATTTAGATGTTAGTATATGGTTATAGGTATGGGTCTTGTTTTAGTTTTCAGCATATAGAGAGCTAATTTTTCCAGCACCATTTATTAAAGAGACTATCTTTCTTCCACTCAACGTGTTTGGCCCCTTTATCAAAGATAAGTGGCTGAGTGTGTTTGTAGTTGTAGTTGTATCTTCTAAGCTATCCCATTGATCATCAGGCCTGTTTTTATTCCAGTACCATGCTGATTTTATTACAGTAGCTTTGTAGCATAACTTCAAGTTAGGGATTGTGATGCCTCCTGCCCTTGCCTTTGTTGCTTAGAATTGCCTTTGTTATTCTAGGTCTCTTCTGGGTTCAGATGAATTTTAGGAGTGATTTCTCTAGATCTGTGAGGTATGCTGGTGGTATTTTGATTGCAATTGCATTGAATCTGTGTAACAATTTTGGGAGAATGACCATTTTCACAATGTTTTTCTTCCCATGCATGAACAAGGGATGTCTTTCCATTTTCTGAGGTCCTCTTTGACTTCTTTTTTTCAGGGTATTATAATTTTCCCTGGTTAGATCTTTTACTTCTTTTGTTAGATTGATTCCTAAGTATTTCATTTTTTTGGATACTATTGTGAAGGGTGTGGCTTCTCTTATTTCTCTCTCAGTGGTTTTGTTGTTAGTGTGTAGGAATGCTATTGATCTTTGAGTGTTGACTTTGTATCCAGCTACATTACTGGATTTATTTATTATACCTAAGAGTCTTTCAATGGAATTTTGGCTGTCTTCTATGTAGAGTACCATGTCATCTGCAAATAATGATTATTCAACTTCTTCTTTTCCTATCATTACTCCTTTTATTTCTCTCTCTTGTCTAATTGCTCTGGTTAGTATTTCCAGCACTATATTGAATAGGAGTGGTGGTAATGGACATCCTTGTCTTGTTTCTGATTTTAGGGTAAAGGCTTTCAGTTTTTGGCCATTTAATATGATGCTGGCTGTTGGTTTGTCATAGATGGCTTTTATCAAATTGAGGTAGAGACCATGTATTCCAGTTTTCTGTAAGGTTCTTATCATGAATAAGTGTTGGGCCTTATCAAAAGCTTTTTCTGCATCTATAGAAATGATTATGTGGTTCTTATTTTTGGTTCTATTGATATGGTGGATTACGTTTATTGATTTGTGTATGCTGAACCATCCCTGCATTCCTGGGATGAATCCCACTTGGTCATGGTGTATAATCTTCTTGATGATTTGCTGCATTCTGTTTGCCAAAATTTTATTGAGAATTTTTGCATCTATGTTCATTAGGGAGATTGGCCTGTAGTTCTCTTTTTTGGTTGGGTCTTTCTCAGGTTTTGGTATTAGAGTAATGTTTGCTTCCCGGAATGAGTTAAGGAGAATCGCTTCCCTTTTAATTTTGTTGAAGAGTTTGAGGAGTGTCAGCATTAAATCTTCTTTGAATTTCTTGCAGACTTATGCAGTGAATCCACCTGAACCTGGGCTTTTCTTTGTTGGTAGGGATTTAATTATATTTTTAATTTTGTTAATTGAAATTGGGTTATTCAGCAGTTTTACGTCTTCTTTACCCATCTTTGGTAATTCATATGTTTCTAGGAATCTGTCCATTTCTTCTGTGTTATCAAGCCTATGAGAGTAGAGGTTTTCAAAATAGGTATTGATGATCTTCTGTATTTCCACAGGGTCTGTAGTGATTCCACTCTTTTCATTCCTTTTTGCATGAATCTGAGTTTTTTCTTTCCTTTTTTAAAAATAAGGTTGGTTAGGGGCTTATCAATTTTATTTATTCTTTCAAATAACCAACTCTTTGATTCATTGATTCTTTGTATTGTTTTCTTAGTCTCTATTTCATTGATTTCTGCTCTGATCTTTATAATTTCCTCCCTTCTTTTGGCTTTGGGCTTGACTTATTCTTCGTTTTTTGATGTTTGAGGAGTAGCATCAGGTTGTTTATTTGTGTTTGTTCTGTTTTCCTGATATGGGAATTCACTGCAATAAATTTTCCTCTGAGGACTGCTTTCATGGTGTCCCACAGGTTCTGGTAAGATGTATTTGTATTTTTGTTTGTTTGTAGATATTGTTTAATTTCTTCTTTAATTTCCTCTGTGACCCACTGTTTGCTCAGGAGTGTATTATTCAATTTCCATATGTTTGAGGGGTTTTTGCAGTTTCTTTTGTCATTAATTTCTAGTGTCATGGCGCTATGATCCGATAATATGCATGGGATAATTTCAACTCTTTTGCATTTACTTAAGCATGTTCTGTGGGCTAGTGTATGGTCTATTTTAGAGAATGTTCCATGTGCTGCTGAGAAGAATGTATATTCTGATATTGTTGTGTGGAACACTCTGTATATGTCCACCAAGTCCATTTATTCACAGATATGATTCAATTCTGTTATTTCTTTGCTGATTTTCTGTCTAGTTGATCTGCCAATGGCATGTTAAGATCTCCTGTTATAATTGTGTTATTGCTTATTATATTTTTCTTTTCTGTTAATATTTGTTTTGTATAGCTGGGTGCTCCCAAATTTGGTGCATATATATTTAAGATTGTTATGTCTTCCTCTTGACATTTTCCCCTAACTAGTATGTAGTGACCTTCTTTATCTCTTTGGATCATTCTTGGTTTGAAGTTCACATTGTCTGAAAAAAGAAAAGGTATCCCTCCTTTTTTGGGGGGGATCCTGTTGCATGGAGTATGGTTTCCCATCCGTTGACTTTCAGTCTATGAGTTTCCTTTTGGGTTAGATGGGTTTATTGTATACAGCATATTGTTGGATGTTGTTTCTTGATCCATTCTGCCAGTCTGTTTCTTTTAATTTGTGAATTGAGGCCATTTACATAAATGGTTATAACTGATATATATTGGTTTACTTTTGACATGTTATCTTTCTGCTGTTGATTCTTTACCTTTCCACTCTGTTTAATAGTCTGCCTTGCTTTGTGATTTTTTCCTATGTCTATCTAGAATGTCTTTCACTAATCTTTACTGGGTTGGTTTGGGGGTCATGAAGTTCTTCAGCTGTTCTTTTTCATGGAAGTATCTTATTTCTCTATCCACTTTGAAGGACAGTTTTGCAGAGTTCATCATTCTGGGTTGGAAGTCATTTTCCTGTAGGATCTGAAATACTTTACTCTATTCTCTTCTTGACTTCATTGTTTTTGTTGAGAAGTCTGCTGTGATTCTGATAGGCTTTCCTTTATAGGTGATCTGTCTTTTCTCTCTAATAGCTTTTAATATTCTGTTCTTATGTTGGGTTTCTGGGATGTTGATTTATATATGTCTGGGTGTAGTTTTATTTTGGTTATGGTTATTTGGAGTTCTGTATAATTCACTGATCTGTATGTCAGTTTCCATTCTCATGTTTAGGAAATTTTCAGCTATTGCTTCTGTAAATATCCTCTTGATATAATTTGTGTTGTCACTTTTGTTTTTGTTTATACCTATCTATCTTATGTTGTTTTTCTTTGCATCATCTTGCAGCTGTTGAACTTTTATTTCCTGATTCCTTGTTATTTTTAAAAGATCTTTCCTTGCCTGCTCACTAGCTGAAATCTTGTTTTTGAGGTCTGAAATTTTATCTTCACTTTCGTTGGGGAGTTTTTGCCAACTTTCAATGGAATTTTTGATTTCCTGTATATCTCGTCGAATCTGCTTCATGCATTCTGTTTGTTTCTTATATTGTTCATTCAGAGTTTCCATCTTTTTGCATTGTTCCTCTAAGTTTTTAACTATGTCTTCTTTAGATGTGTTCAGCATTTCTTTCATTACATTTATCATTTCTTCTTTTACCTGAGAGGTTATTTCTAATCTGAGTTCTTTTATAGCTTCCCAGAATTGTTTCTTTACTTCAGTTGTTATCATTTCAGGAATTTCAGGTATATGGCTTACATTTTCTTCTTGTCCATGTCTCCTAGGCTTGCTTGGGTTGGGCTGGAAGTTTGAGATTGCATTTTGCTCTTTTGTTTTTTCATTTTCCTATATTTCCAGGTTTCGAGTGATGTTCCAAAGCTTCCCACTTGTGCTAGCTCACTGGCTCACTTGTGGCTGAATCACCTGGCTCACTTTTGGCTCCAAGGCAGACAGCAGTCACCAACTAGATGCTTACAGGTCACTGGGTGTGGCCCAGTTAGGCCCAAGTGGGTCTCCTGTGCATCCTCCATCCTCTGGTAATTTAGGACACTGGGCATTGTCTTACTGGGTGGGAGTGACATTCTGAAGCTTCCCCATGTGCTGGGATTCAACTTGTGCCTGTTTGGCTTCTGGGACTGAATTCAGGCCCCTGCTAGCTGCTTGGAGGTCGCTGGGCGTCTAAAATCAATTTTTTTGAGACAAAGCCTCACTATGTAATTCAGGCTAATCTTGAACTCACTATATACCCTGGGCTGGCCTCAAACTTTGGCAACCTTCCTGCTTCAGTCTCCCAAGTGCTTAAATTATAGGTATGCACCACCACACCTGGCAAAAATTCATTTTAAATCTGTAACATAATTGTGAAATAAAGGAAACAAAATAAAAGTATTTACCCAAAATATATTACCCAAGATATCTAACTGTTATTTTTCCTACTCTATTCAAAATTTCACTTTTAGTTGTATGCAGTTCCAAAAGTTGCTATTATGAGTACATAAAATTTTGCTTTTTTATGCTTAAAATATTGCAAGAGCATTCTTTATCTTGTTACCTTAGTTATCATTTTAAATAACTGCATACAATTTTAATAACCATAAATCATATATCATGTCATGTATCATGTCATCTATCATGATTTCTGTTTGCCCTCTTGTCTGCTATTTTGATTGTTTCCTATATTTTACTATTACAACTCTAACCTAAGTGGATTGTTTCTTGATCCTCCTGTGCAGAAAGGTCACATTTCTTTATTTTCCTCTATCAAATTAAATCTGGCTAGGGCTCCCACCTATGAAGGTTAATGAGAAATCCAATATCAGTCATTTTTAAAACAGTTATTACTTTCATTTGTTTTGCCAGAAACCTGGAGTTTATATGATTCAAATGATTGAAGAAAGACTCTTTCTCTCCGGATTGTGTTGTTCCCCACTTTTCTTTTCTTTGCTATTCAGCGTGGAGGGCTTGTCTTCATTGTCTTCTAGGTATGACTGCTCAAACAGCGGCAATGGTGCCTGGCCACTGATGGAAGCTCTAATGTGTAACCACCATACTCCCCTTTCCTCCCAAGGTCTCTGACATTTTTGGAGGGTTATATTCAGCCATGGACACAGGTTCCTCCCCTGAAGCATTACACTTAGTCATGCTCAACTTTCCCACCCACTGCCCCAGGCCTAACCCTGTTCTCATAGTGTTCTGGAATTAACTCCTTCCCCTGATGGATGCGGTTTTCTTTTCCATTCTCTGTCACACAAGTTTGATTTCTTCCTTCTATAATCCAGACCTCTGAAACAAAGGTTTCAGTAGGGGTTTTCTTTAGAGGAATATAAAGAGCTTGAAAACCTCTTGGAATTATGCCTGAAAAGGAGCCTAGAAATTATAATTCAAAAGCATGCATGTCCTGTTTATGTGAAAGAATTGCAGGAAATGATGTTACTTTTTTCTAGCCCTGGGAGCATTCATACTTCATTGCTTACATTCACAATTCAATACATTGGCTTGCATATAAATAATGTAACAGAAATTATTGTGGAACATTTTCCCTCCCAAGAAAAGTGATTATTGAGTCAACTTTTATAAGTGTTTTACAAGTTAACATAACAGATAAATTGTTTTGACAAAAGGAACCAAAGAGGCATAAACCACAGACAATGTGGCCTCTGTTTCTGTGCATGAAATAATTTAGCCACTTCTTCCATTGATGATGAAAGCATGAGGAGTACATGGTTCAAGAAAAGTGGGACAGGACTCCTCATCCTGTGCTCCTACTGCCATTGACATTACAATGATGCCTTCTGCTTCTGATCCTCAGGAGACCTTTCCCACTGTCCCAGAAGTTCTGAAAGGGCCAGCATGATGGTATCAGTAGAGACACTGAGAAGTCATAAGAGGACAGGGTTAGATCAGGCTAAAACCAGAGAAGGCTTTAGACCTGGTGGGTGAGTTCCCAATTTGAGGCTGATTTCCTTAGAAGTAGATGGTTGTTGGTTCTAGCCAAATGAAGTACAAACCTTGGAGGTTGACCATTGCTCTGGACAGACTTGAAAGGAAAGAGAAATTTAAATTCAGGCCTGGGGCCCAGAAGTCAAAAGGGTTCCACTGAAATCCCTGACTTTGGGGAAATACCCTATAGTTACTGCCCATAAGTAACAGCAAATACAAGAAGTAAACAGTCCTGGAAAAGACTGGATTTCCTACAATTTTCTTTTTAATTCCTAGATAAAAGGAATCAGTCTCAGATTGCCAGCCCTTCAAACAATTGATAGACACCACATAGATTCTCTCCAGAGAAAGATAACAGAACTTTTATATTCAAATCTATTTTTAAAATAATTCTCAAAATGTAAAATAATAGAAATAGTAGAAAAATAATAGAAACAAACAAATAATAGAAACAAAATAATAGAAACAAAAACAGATAAATATGGATATCAAATAAAAGGAAGGAGTTATTAAACACAGACATTTATAAATATATGCTTGTGATTAGTGACAAACTACACAATTGAGTATTTTTCAGACAATAAAATACCATGTAACAGACAAAAGAATGAAACTTCTAGAAAAACACTTAGGAGCATAACAAGATTCCCTTTGGTGAGAAAGAGGCTTCTTATGACAGTCTTTGTGTACTAATAATAAAGTGGAGAAAAAGATTGAGAAACTGAAACTTAAAGTTGAGATTTTTCTGTGCATTAAAAATACAACTGAGAGTTAAAATTGCAAGCAAACTGGGAGAAGGTATTTGCCACATATGAAACTGGCAACAGTATCCAAAACTATATGAAAAACTATGCATCAATAAAGACCAACAACAAAGAAGCAAATGGGCAAATGGGCAATATGAGTATGTTGCTATAGTTTGGATCTGAAATATTTCCCCAAAGCCCTGTGTGTCTAAGATCTGGTCCTCTGCTTGCTGCTATTGGAAGGTGGTGGAAACTGTGAAGTGGGATGGGGTGGTGGTGGTGGTGGTGGTGGTGGTGGTGTCTTAAGTCCTTGGGGAATATGCCCTAGAATGGGATAGTGTGAATCCAGCCTCTTCCTGTCTTACTCTGTTTCCTCACACCATGAAGTTGCTGAATGAAAGAACATAAAATCATATATGTTGTACATTATGTGCATTAAAATTCCCTTTATAAAACCAAAACACAGGCAAAACTAACTAATAGTGGCAAAACATTAAAGGAGATCATGACAATGCATATTAAATAGGTCGAGCTAATGAGATTTCTAGGGAAGAGGAGAATTCATGATAAAGAGTGTGAAGAAGAATGCTAAAGCACCTCTCAAGAAGACACAGATGGAAGAATGGGGGACACAAAAGAAGGAGAGAAACATTCAATGAAGAATATAAAGAAATCCTAGAATAAATGAAGCAGATTCAAACAGATTACTAAGAAACTAAAAACACCATTGAAAGCTGGCAAAACCGCTTGAAAGAAATTAAGCATAGACTATCAAAACTTGAAGACAGGTTTGCAAGTGTGATCATGAAAGGAAAGATCTCTTAAAAATAACAAGGAACCAGGAAGTAACAACACAAAGGCTAGAAGATGACAAGAGAATATATAACTTAAGAATAAAACATGTGAATGAAGAAGCAGGAGTCAAAACAAAGGAACTGCAAAGGCTATTCACAGAAATTATTAAGGAAAACTTCCTAAGCATAACAAAAGAAAATGATATACAGATGTATGAAGCATACAGAACTCCAGCCACCTACAACCAAAACAGAGCTACATCCAATCACATAATAATCAAGATCCCAGAAATTCGGTATAAGAACAGAATATTAAAAGCCATCAGAGAAAAGAAAGAGATCACCTATAAAGGAAAACCCATCAAAATCATAGTAGATTTCTTGACACAGACCATCAAATCAAGAAGAGCTTGGAGTGAAGTAACTCAAGCCCTGAAAGAAAATAACCTCCAGCTCAGATTGATATATTCTGCAAAACTATCTCTAGAAATTATAGAAACAAGATGCTTCCATTACAAAGAGGAACTGGGGGGAATTTGTGACCACCAATCCAACCCTATAAAAAATACTGAAGGATATTCCAGAGAGAGAGAAAAAGAATATGAGGATTGCAGGAACAGTGGCAGAGAGGCCTCAATGAACTGAGCAGACAGTGGAATGAAAGAGAAAAATAGACAACCAATGGCAGAAAAATAGAATAGCAGAAATGAGGCAGAGAAGGTTGGCTGTAATCTCTAACATAGATCCCCTTGATATATTAAAAAAATGAAACACAGGCAGAGTAGATCAGGAGGTAGGGTCCATCGAGATGCTCTGTATTGGAAACATAATTAACATGAAAGAGGTTTTATGGACAGAAAGTCAAATATGAGAAAACAATGCTCTATGTGACAGGGAACCAGAGAGAATAGGGGCAACTCAACCAGCACCTGCAGATAGGTTGAAAAGACATGATACTTTTGTGCAGTAGAGAACTACTCAGCTATAATGAATGAAAACCTTGAGGCTTTTATAGGTAAAGGAATACAACTCAAGATCAAGCCCAAGAGTCAGAACCACTTAGGATAAATAGCAAGTTGCTCCCCCCAATCTAAAAACTGAGGGAGATAGTGGGACCCAAAATATGCAGAGTACCCTGTGGGAGTGAAAGGGGAGGAATTGTCTGAAAACAAAAGGCAGAGGATATTGTTAATAGGGTAACAAGATTAAAAATCTACATTATTCTCACCACTCTGTTTAGATGGATAATATTCTGTCCCAATTTGTCTACTTACACTAGATTTGAGGGCATGGACAGCTATCCCCAAAATAGCAGGATATATTATGATAATCATCCTTAATTTCCTATTAACTTAATCTGAATCCCTGTATAAGTTACACTGTCTTATTATGACTGATCTCATTTGAATCTGGTTTGTTAGATTGCTGTGTTGTATTGACTGATTTTATTCGAATCTGTTACGATTGATAGTATCAAGTCTAAGAGGATAGGCAACTATACTGAAGATGACAAGATTCACTTGGATATGCACTCTGGTTTGATTATTACCTGCTTTTGAAGTCTTATAATGTCTTCAATGTTTTGTTTTTATTAATGTTGTTATATACTGCTGAGACCTCATAATAACCATTGTAGACCGCCTTGTATTGTGGTTTTACATTTTTTTGCTTCATGTTTTTCTAGGAATTTGTTTTGTTTTGTCTTGCTTTGTTTTGATTTTCCCTCTAATACAGAAAGGATAGATATACATATAGAGACTCATGCATGTGTAGAACTTATAAACAGTTTATGACAACCAATTATATAATGAATGATGAAATGAACAACTACTTTGAAGAAAAAGAGACACTACAGTACCCAGTGCTGATTCCATAGTGTCATGATGTGAAACCCAGCAATACTATCATTCTTTGTTCAGAGTGATTTTAGCCTGTTTTGTTTTGTTTAAGTTCAATATACATGAAGGTATGGACAGCTGTTTTGAAGAGAATGAGAGACACTATGACAACCATTCTTGGCTTCCCTATTGTCTGGTTTTGAAGATCTAAAACGCCTTCCTTATCCTGTTCAGATAAGTTCCATATTATGTTGTTTCGTGTAACTTCCCTGTACGTGGAGATATGGACAACTATTTGGAAGAAAACAAGAGTCAATACGATAGATAGTGAATATCTCTGATTGTCTAGCTTTGAAATTTATGTCTCTTACATTTCTTTCTTGTGTTTCACTTTGTTCTGTTTTGTTGTGTTTAATTTTAACCTTTTTAAAATTAAAAAAAAGTGTGAAGAGGAATTTGGAAAGTTCCAGTATTTTGTTTCTTGACCAAATAGTGGTTAGTGGTGTGCATGTGCATGTGCTTGTGTGTGTGTACGTGTGTGTGTGTGTGTGTGTGTGTGTGTGCACACGTGTGCATGAGTGCTTTGAGAGAAGTCAGGGAGCTCTACATGTTTTTCTTGCTTCAGTTTCTACATGAATGACTTATTTTTCACTCACATCCAGGAAAACAACATCTCTTCTTATGAGATATTCCAGGAGTGGCTTTCAGGTTTATGGCTATCCCCGTTCCACCTCATTCAAGAATCCAGCTGTTGCCCCTTTGTTTTTAACCACCTTCTCTTAAGAATTGTGTGGTTCCAACAGGGTCATGGACTTCTGTGTCCCCCCACTGCCCTGGCACATAGAAGGCTGCAAAGGAACACATGTACAATGCTGGCAGTGCCAGATGAGGAGGTGGCATGCATCTCTTGGACTCATACCCTGTTGGTGATAACTTAATAGTCTAGCTACACCTATTTGCTAATGGGTTGGGAAATGTCTCTCACAGTCCCCAGCACAACTCCAGTTTTCTGGAAGAAAGAATGGATTCTAAAGGACCCTAGTGGTTTCCACTATAGATATATTTGTCACTTTCCATGCCATATTATATTCTGAAAATGTCATAGCAATTTACAGCTTTGATGTATGAAAATACTAGGCTAGAATATTTATTTGTGTACAACATGTACCTAATTTCATGGATTTAAAGTGTACTCTGGTTAAGTTTTCACATACATCTATGCCTGTGAAACATTAGAGTAGGTGTGAAACTGGAAGCTAGAGAATTTTGCAATCCAGCCGTAGTGTCTGTCCCTGTTGTGATAGCTTTTAATTTTAGCCATTCTGGTATGTATGTGGTTTCATCTTTTCATTTAATTTGAATTTTCTGAAAGAGAATGATGTAAAGGCTCTTTTAGGTGCTTGCCATCTACATATCTTCCTTGGTTCAAAAACTTTTGAACATTATAAAAATTGGGCCTGTTGCTTCCCAATCGAGTTTTAAGCTTTTTTGTCAGTCAGGTGTGGTGGTACATGCCTGTAATTCCAGCATGGGGAAAGTTGAGACAGGAGGATCCAAAATTTGAGATCAGGGTGGGTCACTTAGTGAGTTGGAGGCCAGCTTGAATTATGCAGAAAGACCCCGTCTCAAAATAAGAGGGTAGGTTGTCAAAAAATATTTCTGGATACAAACTTGCATATATTTTCTTCTTATCTATTGTTTGTCTTCATGTTATTAGCAGTTTACTTTGAATTACAGAAATTCTAAATTCAATCTGTTTTTTTTTTTTTTGCATAGCTTACAAAAATGAATGCAGAATGGGTAATAGGTCTCTGTACAAAGACAGAAACTACAGGTAGAAGATAACATAAGAGAACAGCTTTGTAGCTTTACATTTCATGGGCAAAGATTCATAGTTATGACAGCAAATGCATGATCCAAAAAGAAAAAAAAAGATAAATTGTGCACTTCTATTGAAAGCATGTTTGTTGTGTACTTATGAAGAGTTACTCATGCTCTTTCTATCCCTGTTCATACTGTTTGGGTTGATTTGCAATACATAAATATTTTTTCTACTTCATACTATTTAAAATAGTAGGAGATTGTGGAAAGAGGTATTTCTATTAAAAGTGGAGATCAGGGTGGGTCACTTAGTGAGTTGGAGTTGAATATTGCAGGAAGATGAAATAAAAACTAATTGGTAAGTGAAACTTGCTGTATATTGAGGTAACTGCAATGTACTGGAAGACATTGTAAACACTGAGAAAAATTATGCTCTCAGATTTAACAAAAATTCTCATTGATTAAAAAAATACCCTGTAAGTCATAGTAGGTGCATAAAGACTGTGGTTTCTGCAGGGAAGTGAATGTAGCACTCTTATGAATGGAGTGCAGTCACTAATGCTCAAAACAAAGGAAGTGATTCCATAGCAAAAGGTTCTGGATAATTGTGCATTACAGGTTTTATGATAATGTGTTTAATGTATTTATTGAATCATTTCAGCATTAACTTTTTATTAACTAGCCAAGGTCTCATTAGCCCATATTTCTGCTCTATACCCTGCTAGAGCTATTCACCTTTTTATTCTACTCTTCCTATTCTGCAAAATAACCAGACATATTTTACAGTATTTTATTTGAATATACATTAATTTTTTAACATCTATAGAGTTTAATCTTTTTGGTCTTTCATTTGTGATTTACTTTTAATCACCTCAAATAGTTTAACAGGTTTTTGATATGCTGTACTTGTAAATACTCAATGATGTTCTTAATCAGCTTTTATGTATCTTAGTTTTTACAATTTTATTATTCAATGGAAATGCATTTTATTTAGTGAGCTATTTTTTACATTGCTTATCAGTTGATTCCAATATCATTCATTGATTTTTTCTTAATGCATTATTCAATATACTTGTGTATTGTTAAAAATTTAAATTCTGAAAAGAATTTTTCTTTTATTTTCCCCTTAAGAAGCCAAATCAATTACTATCCTTTTTCACTTTTCAAAGAAAAATCCTATGAATCACAAACTATTTGCAGACCATAATTCTCAGCTGGGGGTGGGATTTTGAGGCCTGAAAAACATTATCAGCATGGGAGATAGCTTTGCTTGTCATTGCCTCTGGTATTTAGATGTCAGAGACCACAGGCACTGCTAAACATCCTGTATGACATAGGACACTCCCAACAACAGAGGCCCAGGATGTCAACTGTACTGAGATTAAAACAAGCAAACAAAAACAAAAGCAAGACAAAGTAAAAAAAAACTTGTGAGGGACTAAATAGGAGGACTTGAGACAGCAGAGCTTAACAGAAAGAAAGAAAAGAAAAAAAAAAACCACACAACCAAACATACCCCCAAATTTAAGAATATTTAAAACAGGAAGGCACAATATGTTCTCTATGTGGAAAAACAAGAAAGAGTAACACACACAACATTGTTATTAGATAATTATATACATTTAGAAAGTGAGTGCAGTATGGGCATTAAACTGCTCTCCACAATTGTTCATTTAAAAAGTCCGTGGGGTGTTAAGAGGATCTTGCTAGTAGAGAATTGTCATATTGATTGAGTAAAATAGTCTTTGGGGAAATTTCTCAGGCGTTTGATATAAATGACTATTCCCAAGGCACAAAAACTACCTTACAAGCTTTCTTTCAAGTAGGAATTGGGCCTTAATTATGTTGATAATCCATTCAAAGGCACATACCCCATGATCGGCACTCTGCCTTTTAGAAAAGTTATTCTTAACAGTTGATTTGAACAATAAACATTAAACATTCCAGATTTAACAAATAAAAATGTAGCGTTCCTGGTTAACTTTGGTATTAATGCAAACAAGTATTTGTTGTTTATCCAAAATTCAAAATTAACTATTTTTCTACTACTCACTCACTGCTGTCCCCTCAAGTTCCACACTGCAGAGTCGAAATGCCTCTTCCATTAATGGTCTCTATTTAAACATTGGCTTTTATGGGAAAGATTCTAGTTTAAAATACACTCCAAAATTGAATTCTGAACTTAAGAAATACTCTTTCCCTACAGGAAGACTGAAGTCAGCTATGATTTGGGGGTGATGAGATAGGACATACAGTTCATGAAAAAAACTTTTAAAGAAATTACTCCTGTCAAAGAAAGCCCATAGTGGGGGTGGAGGGGAAAACCAGTTCTTTATCCTTGGACCTGCCACTTGGTAGATGGAGAATAATGTTTCCCAGTATATTGCTCTTAGACTTGTTTGTCTCAGAACCACAGGACATTTAAATGTGAACTCCTGGGTCAGAGTGAGAATTTCCCTTTTTATCAAATGCTCCAGGTGAATTTTAGTGCATGCTAACGCTGGAACACCACTAGGCTAGGACTTTTCTACTGTGCTCCTGTGTACATGCTGGCAGTGTTGGGTGGTATGAAAAACGAATAATTTCAGATTTCATTTGGAAATATGTTGCTGCTTCTTAACCCATGTCCATGAATCCCCATTTCTTCTTTACAACCTGTACCAACTCACTTTCCGGCAACATTTTTTCATTCATTCATTCAACAAACGATGACAGACACAAACCTCTAGGACTCTTTTAAAGGCAAATGTAAACAAAAGCCTTATCATTGCCTTTTGAAGGACAGGTGTCTTCATATTTTACATTTCCATCACTTTCCACAGTGTTGGCAGCCAAAAAACCAAAAACAGCCTTATTTTACTTATTTGTTTTCCTGTCACCGACGGCGAATATTTAATTTGTTACTAAGTGACATTTATGGGTTTGTACTTGTTTCTGTGTCACAGCATGCACTGGGGTCCCAGTATACACTGACAATATGTGTGTATGCTTATCAAAGTGCCCTTGGGAAATGAAATAACATGTGAAACTCATTTGTTATTTTCCAGCAAACTTCATAACATTCTCCCTGATTCTATCCTTTGGATAGATTTCTGGTTTATCTTATATGTGAGAAATGACCTTATAACCTCTGTGTGACAGTTGTTTGGGTTTTATTAAGTGCCCTGCTAGCTGGCGATATAGGAGCATTACTCACAGATACTTGTTTGCTACCCCAGTAAACCAAGAAAATTTATTTTTATATACTTAACCACAGTGTCTGTCTTCTCCTGCATGTCATTTAAAAGTAGTTCGTAGAATAAGGAGAAGGCTGACAATTCTGACTTTAGATAAGGAGGAAAAAGATGGATTATTGCAGCAAGTCCAAAAGGAAAACTGTGTAATATGCACATCTCATAGACCAACATGAGTCTGATGAAAATGAAATACAAATACAAAGTAAAGGAGTTTCTATTTCCTTTCTACCCTTGCTTCTCCACCTCTCCCACCAGCATCAGGAAAGAGGGCACTCTGACGTGTCTGTCAAGCCACCCAAAGTGTACCCCGACAGAAAAGCAAGCTATTCCCACTGCCAGTTTTAAAAACAATGGCATCTTATTAGTCATTTTAAAGTTGCAGCTAATGTCTGTCACGTGAAAATTCTCCACGGTTAAGACAACTCATGTGGGCGCCAAGAGTAAATTCTTAATCATGAACTGTCTTCCCAGCGTTGTACTGAAACCCAAGTGAGGCTTTTTAATTGGGTGGATCTCACGTGGCTTAATATAGAAAAATTTTAATAAAACTGTGCTATTTAATATAACCCTGCACACTGATACCAAAGTAAATATGATCATTATCCTTTCTCACAAAGGATTTGTGCTGTAAACTCCATTTCTCCGGCAATTAGGAGTTTCATTTCTGTTAGGCACCTGCTCGTGTGTGTGTGTGTGTGTGTGCGTGTGTGCATGTGTGCAGTAGATTATCTTATTATTAGGGTGTAGCTAGGTAGCAGTAGAGGTTTAGCTAGTTACAGTTGTAGGTGTTAGACAGTTACCCTCCTGCCCAGACCTTCTACACTAGTCCAATTGCATTAAAGACACATGTGACCATTTTGTTTTTTTCTTCATTAAAAAAAAAAACTTCATAAAAATGACTGGAAAAAAAGAGGGAATAGCAACTGGTGAGTGAGTGTGATGATGGGGAATGTTTAAAGACACTATACTTAGAAATTATACCAGCATCCAGCTTTAGACAGTTATGTAAACTGGGGCAAATTAGTTTTTCTGAACCGTAGTTTCATAATATTAAAATAGAAGCATTAATACCATAGATGTGTTATATTTAAAGGTAAATTACAGTAACAAAAGTTTGGGAACAGTAAAGATGAGCTTGAATAGGGGTGTGCTTAAGTAAACTATGGGAAATCTCCCTCACCCCTGCAAACATTGCAAACACAGCTGCTCCACTAAAGTGAACACAAGCAGAAAAACATGAACCTACCACTGGCAGTTTGAAAACAATCACACAGAGGAATGATTTTAAGTGACTTTACAACTGGCATACATTTACTGGAATTACTGTTACTAGTGTTATAGCATAGATCAAAACTAAAAGTTTAATGGAAGGAAGAAAATTTTAAGTGCAAGAGAGAGGACACTTAAATATAGATTCAAAGAAATGAAGTAAAACACATTGAAATGTTAAATTTGAATAACAAATATTAGTTTGAATTCCTGACAGAAAAAATATACAGTTTCTAGTTCTGTCCGTGAAAGAAAATCAGAATCACTGATACTGCAGGAGTTATGAAACTTTTAATACTCAGATTTGAGATCCTAAACTCAGTTTGGTACTCATCCTTTTTTTCATTGTACCTCCTAGTATTTATTAATTATGAGTACAGGTTCCACTGTACAATTGAACTGGATCCTTACTTTAAAATTTGGTATTACAATGAAAGAAAAGCTTGTGTCGTACCTTGCTGAAAGACTACCATTCAGGGAAAGCATAATAGCATCATTGAGGGAACTTTACAGAGTCATGGCAGTTAAAATTCAGAAGACATGACATAATTAAAAATCATATTAACCCTTCCATTAAATATATAACTTAAACAAGCATAGTATTTGATACTAAACAATCAGAAAAATGATTCCATGCGATGCCAAAGTACTTAACTGTAGATGACCTACTAATCACAAAGGCAAAGTGTTTATTATGGTACTGGAAAGACTCATCATCATCATGTTAACCAATTTTAAACCAAATGGCAGCACTAACAGTGGGAAAATCAAGCATCATGAGTTTCCTGATATGATATGCTGTAAAGTACCCAGTATCCCTTAGAAAATATTTTTGCTCAGTGTGTAATACTAGAATTCACTACCTCCTTATAAAAATCCCTGGGGCTAGAGGGAGAAGTAAATTGGTTACTCAAGGCTAATTCTTTGGATGATGGCCAAAGTTATTGATGGTTGAACAGTTGGGTGGGAAGACATCTGAGAGACTGGGGGAGCACTGTGAAAGTGGCCTCATTTGAATTGTCAGGCTTATGTATCCTTGTGTACAGGCTTATGTACCCTAGCCTTGTGTCTAGGGACATGCTGGGATATTAAATACACAGGTTCCCACCATCAAAAATATCCCCAAATGATCCTAACACTAAACATTTCATCTTTTAAAATCACAGAAACTAGCATGTACTGATGTTTTTGTCTGTCTGATACTGGGGATTAAATGGCCTTTGCTCAGTGAGCTCCATTCCCATCCCTTTTTATTTTTTAGTTTTATTTTGAGACAGCATCTTACTCAGTCACTAAATGTCCAGGTGGAACTTGAACATCAGTCTTCCCCTCAGCTTCTCAGCAGGCTCAGTGCCACACTGGAATGCATATATTACACTTGTTGGTCATATCCTGTTTTGTTCTTTTTCAAGTGCTATTTTGGTTAATAGATTCTCAATTTGAAAATGGTAATAGAAAGACAATAATGTTGGCAAGACTTCCTTAAATATACACAATGACCTGTTAAATGCATGCACAGAAAAGAGAACTGAATAATACACTTAGTATTCACTATTTAATCTTATTATTTTGCTAACATTGAATTTTGCCATCACAAAACAAGGCTTTAATAAAGTTAGGCTTTGTTTTTATATTCTTTCCAAAAGTATATTTTTATAACAATATCAAATATAACATAATAAAATACAAATAATGCTAGTTTTTGTGTTTTTATAATAAAATGTACATAAGTGTGCTATTATCTCCAGTAGATTTTAGGCCATAGAGCTGCATGTTTTTTCATATAGGAATATATCCACTAACTCTTTCAAAATTTAAAATTCTATCTTAAAGGTGTAAGGATCAGTTACCATTCTTTTCTATGTCTGCATGTATGAGGGTTATTTTCTTAAAAATCTTCATCTTGGCTGAAACAAAATCTCAGGGTCCCCAAAATTAGTTATAAATAAATTTCAAAGGATGTATGCTTAAACAATCAGTGGTAGCTTTAAATAAAGCCTAGGTAATCAGAACTATCATGATTTCAAATGAGTCGGCTATAAAAGGAGACAGGACAATAAATGAGATCCACATTAATAAACATAGTGATAAGACTGTTATTGCCAACACAGTCAACTTCATATAGATCAAGCTTGCAGTTAATTTATATTTCATGCCCTTTATTAACTGGTAGCTAATAAGAATTATTCACATTTTTCATTGTATCACATCAAACTCTCCTAATGAAAATCTGCTCTGTTTTGCGTGTAGGTTGCACCATTTTATAAAATTTGCAGCAGTCTTTGATTCACTAAATAAAGTTGTCACTCAAACCTCATCTCCCATTTGAGAACAGGGAAGTCGAATGGACAAGGAATTAATTCTGCATATTGTCTCTGCTTGATGAGGGCTCCAAGAGATCTGTCACCTTTAATGGACTCCATCTAATGGAGTCATTAGTGAATTTCTTATCATTTTTAGGAGAACGAAGCAATCTTACAAGTCTGTCCTTCATACACTTTGAAATTATTGTAATTTATTCTTAAAACATTCAAAAATTAAGAATGAGGAGACTCTGCTTTATTTGGATACCATAATATTGTAACAATAACATGCTGATTACAATGAGGGGGTCTAAGAATACTATTTCATGCTGATTACTCATGTAACATTCAAAACTAACTATTGAAGCGGACAACATTTTCACTCAATAGCATAATGTTATACTCAGAAAATTTGCAGCTGGGAAAATGGAAATTTTGGGGGCTTCATTCATCTAAGAGTGCAGAAAAACTAATAATAAATGATTCCTTGATACCATGCAAATCTCTCTAAATTCATGTCATGGAGATTTAGATTTTAATATTATATTGCACTGCAGTCTGGGAATGAGTACTCCTATTTGTTATCTTACACCACTCCTTCCCCTGTCTCTTCTCAGCTTCACATGCTATTTTGATTAATGAAATTCACATAGGTGGAGAGTAGAGGAAGGACAAGACTCCTATCAGACAAGTATTTAATTCTCAAAAACTCTGAAGTGTTTACTACTTTTACTATATTTGGCTGTATTTTTATATCCTTAATTAATTTGTAAAAACTCTCAAGTAATACTACTATTAGTTGAGAAAATTTGCTGATTTGAGCTCTAACTTTTTCAGTGACCACTGCTTTTATATTTATAATAAAATTGCCCAGTGTTAGTACTCTTAATAATTGTAACACATTTTTCCTTTGCTTAAAAGCATGCTTTGACTTTTTATCACTAATTACCTATGATGAGGAAAGCTAGGGAGCTGGGGGAAGTGAAGGCATGGCAGATAACTGCTCTGTAAAAGTGTCTCTCTCTCCTCTCTCCTCTCTCTCTCTCTCTCTCTCTCTCTCTCTCTTGCTGTGTGTGTGTGTGTGTGTGTGTGTGTGTCTGGGGTTGGGTTTAGGAGAGGAGGACATAGAGTTCCTTCCAGAGTTCCCTGTCAGTACAGCCAGAGGCATATAACTGATGTTCTGGGGGGGGGATCTCAGTGAATCTGAGACTTAGGGTTCAGGCAAGTTGTTGGTATGAAAGTGACCCAAAGAGCAGCCCAAGAAGGGTTTTGAGATGTCTAGACTTTCTTGGGTTCTGGAACAATTATTGGAATGGAAAATGAGGTCAATTTGGAGAAATTCCATACAGAAAATGACAAGCCTACACTGTTCATTTTTGTTGGTTTTAAAAATAATTTTATTATGCCATTGACTGAACAGACTCTACGATGAACTGTCATCTTTGCGATAGGCTATCCAACAACATATGCTTACAAAGTCTCATTTTATAGAACCTTTAAACTTTCCACTATTCAGAGAAAGATATGTAGTTCTCTCTGTTTTTGAGGCTTTGGATGCAGTGTTTTTCTCTGGCTAGAAGGTTCCTTATCTTCTTGTTTGTTTAGCAAACATCAACTCTCCCTTTAAGGTGTGGTTCATGGGGCCCCTCTTCTGTGAAGCTTTCCCTAAGAAAATCCTCCACAGCTCCAAGCCCAGAGACACTTGTTCTTATATTTTAATCACTTGAATAAAGTACTTAACTTCCTTTCTTAAAATGGGTGGTCTCTTACTATTATTTGGAGAAGTGATTGGGGGTAATAAAAGCTCGATCTCTCACAAAAAGAAGAACACCTAACAATCCTATTACATTTTCAAGACCCGTGTTTTTTCCACTAATACAAGATGGGGGGGGGAATACAGGGGAAGTGCAGAAAACAAAACATGAAATGGTGTTACTAACTTCCACTCTGCTAATTGATATTTTTATTTTAATATCTTTCTGTTGCATCGATACATCTGTGCTGCCTTTGCTAAACTGAACTGACTCTGCCATAAATTTCAGAACAATTTTTGAGCAGCTGAAATGTTTATTGCACTCAGCGTCTACCCAGTGCACAGTGCAGGGAGTGTGGATGCAAAGAAGGAAAGGAACAAGTCACCATCTGGTAGGTATAAATGTCTGTGATGGGAGGTTAGTTAGTAGAAGCAGCATCTGAAAATGAGAAGACATGGAAATAGCATATATTAGGACTGTTTGGAAGTAAAACTGTGGAGAAATTAATGATTATGTGATTTTAACACTGGCAGTATAAGCAAACACTTCTGTTTGGTTAAAATGAGGAGATACTGCCTATCAGAGAGAGGTATGTTCATCCTAGATTTTGTCTAAGTCTCTTTAGTCCTCTAGGTGGTAATAAAATGAAATGGAACCTCAATCCATGCCCTCAGAAAATTTCCACGCCTTTTCTAAAATTACTAAAAATTGCCAGGGGAGGAAGGACATATTTCTCACAAACAATCTGACTTTCATTATCTGGTTTCCCTGAATCTTTGCTTTCTTGTGTGTCTTCTGGATGTTTCCTTACTTGTGCTTTCTAATTACAGGCAAAATATAGGACTGAGTTGTCCACCTATTTCAGTGGAAAACAACTATTTCAAAAACCCTCTAAGGAGACATATAAATATCAGCCTTTATTGGAGTTTTGGGGGACAGCAAGTTATTTTATCCTGAGATGTCATTCAGCACTGATATTTCTTAATTATTCTCTCTCTCTCTATTCTCCATTCTCCATTCACAATTCACCCTTAAATTCTCTGGTCATGTGTCTTAGTTGTCTTTTTTTCATTATGATGAAACACTCAAGAAAAAACATCTAAAAGAGGAAAGATTTATTTTGATTTCAGTTCATAGTCAGCTGACTCCATTGTTTAGGGTTGTGGTTGTGCAGAAACCTCAAGGCAGAAGGATATGGCGGAGGGAAGCTGCTCTCCTTATGGTGATCAGGAATTTGAGAGGGAAAGAGCCAAGGAAAAAGGGGCCAGGGGCCAGATGTATAATGCTCAAGGGCAAGCTTCTATGATCCACACCCTTCAACTAGGCCCCAATCTTCTAAGTTTCTAGTTCCTCCCAATCATCAAATGATGATCTCATCAACAGATTAAGCCATTGGTCAAGTTGGAGTTCTTATGACCCAATCACCTTGTAAAAGCCTCATCTCTGAACACCTGGTCCTTGGGGGGTATTTCAGATCTATACAATAATATCATTCATAATCGAAGGAAGTTTAACAGTTTCTATTATTGTTTTGTCACATGATAATTTATACTTTGTGAGTCTTAAAGAAGAAAAATATCAATCCAAAGTGATCCATAAATACAGATGACAGAATCTATAGGCAAGACCATTGATATGAATTCTATCTGTATTTTATACATTCAAGAAAACAGAAGAAAAATTGCACACAAAGACTGAATAAATTAGAGACATGGAAGACATAAAATATACTTAAGATTTTAGAAGTGAAAACAATGCCTGAGATGAAATCTATAATGCATGAGAAAAGTGAGCAATTCCAAAAGGAAAGATTCATGAACTTGAAAAACTAGGAATAAAAACTATCTGAAATGAAACAGAGAGGATTGAAAAGACATGGATAGAGTAATGGTAGTAAGATGTGAGAGAACCTCAAGAAGCCACATATATACATTTTTGGAGTGACCTAAGGAGATGAAAAAGATACAGAAAAAAATGTTAAGAATAAGGGACCCAAAGTTTCCAATTTGATAGAAATATCAATGAGAAGGGGTTATCCAACACAAGGGACTGCACTCACATTTCAAAATGAAATTATTTAAAATCAGTGAAAAATAGGAAACCTTAGAAGCAGCAAGAGGGAGGAAAAGAAAACATATTTTGTGTAGAACAAAAGAAAGTTAAGAATGATAGTAAATTCTTTATGTGAAAGAAGGCAAGCTAGGAGAAAACACTGCAACATCCTTAAAATAATGAAGGAAAAGACCTGTCAAACTAAAATGTTTTACCCACTAAAAATATCCTTTAAAGATGAGAGTGATTGCTCCTAACAATTTACACAAAAGAAGTAAAATACATACTCACACAAGCACAAGTATGTGAATTTCACTGGAGCATCTGTTGTGGTTTGTGTCTTGATGGCCTTCTAAAGCTTTGTGCAATCATAGGTGGACCTTTTGGGTGCTGACTGGATCACAAGGGCGTGAGACTCAGTGGATTAGACTACCGATGACTTCATAGCTAGATGCAATTTGAGCAGCATTGTGACAACTGGACCTGATTGACGTTTACAGTACACTCGCCAGTAACAGGAACATGTGCGTTCTTTTCCAGCACAATTGGAAAGTTTACCAAAATGGACCGAATGGTGGGTCACAAAAAATCTGTAAATATTTTAAAAGATTTAAATAATACAAAGATGTCTCAAAGGATAGGAAATTAATTATAAGTGAATAACAGCAATTACATAATTTTAAAATATTGGTCATGTAATTATACATGGTTAAATCCTTTATTGGTAAAGAAGGAAATAAGCAGCAATTTTGAATAAAGTAACAGTGAAAAGATAAGTACTATTTAGGGGACGCCCCTCAGGGTGGAGGTAAGAAGGGTTTCACAGATATTTATAATCCCAATCTGCACAATCTATGAGTGTACTACTTTACACAGCAAAAGGACTTTTTTGATCTGTTTTATCTGCATGGGACCAGGTTATTTCCTGTGGTTATGTTCTCTATGTCCAGTTTGGTTAAGTCTGTTCAGATATTTTGTCTGATTTTTAACTGGGTATTTTTATTTACTTACTGAGATTTGAGAGATCTTATATTTTAGATACACAAATTTCAGATATATGATTTGCAAATATTTTCCATGCATGGACCTGAAGAGACTCTGAATGTCACTTGTCATTAGGGAAATGTATTAGCTCTCTCAGGCTGCTGCAGAGTACCAGGGCCTGGGGAGTTTAAGAAACAGAAATTCATGTTTACACAGCTCTAGAAGCTGGGAAGTCCAGTATCAGTTTTATGTCATGGTTTAGTCATAGGGCCCTATTTCTTGTTGTAGATGGTTTATTTCTCTTTTTATGGACTTTTCTGTGAATGAAAGTAGGCAAACCGGGAGAGAAATAAAACAAGCTCTCTGGTGACTATATAAGAACACTAATTCTGTTGATCAGGTTCCTACCCTTATGGCCTTATTTAAACTAATCACTGCATAAAGTAAAGTAAAGTAAAGGTTCTATCTTTAAATATAGGCACATTAAGTATTAAGGTTTCAACATAAAAGTTTTGGGGGAATTAATTAGTTCACGTCAGGGAATCTCACTAAAACTACCATAATATACTACTATGCCACTGGACTATTCACCATTGGAAAGATTGATTATTCCAGACTTGGTGAGGTAAGTGGCTAGAACTCTAATATTAGTGTAAAAATGTAAGGTGATAAAGTCATCTTGGAAAACATTCTCGCAATTTCTTAGAGTTAAAACACATCTGCTACATGGGCCAGTCATGTCACATACAGACATTTACTTACAGGCAATGAGGGTATGTGCTTATTCCAAGCTGGACACATTAAGTTCATAGACACTTTGGGTGTAATAGCCATTTTTGAAAAATAAATACAAGTGTGTGTCAGTAGGCAAATGGGCAAACCAACTAGTCCAACCACATCCTAGGTACTACTCAGCAATATAGAAGAGAAAACTATGGTAGAAACAACAGCATAGATGAATCACAGAATAATTATGTTGAGTGTAATGAATCAGACAAAAATGGACATATACTGTATTATTTTATTTTTTAATAAAACATTTCAGAAAATGCAACTAATTTATAGCAATAGGAAGAAGAGTGCTATGGATGAAGTGGAGCATGCAGTGTGGGAGGGAGTAATTGCCACGGAGCAAGAGCAAATTTCTTTTGGTGATGAGTTTTTTCATTATTTTGATTGTAATGTTTATTTTAGGGATATATATATCCCTAAAATACATATATACATATTTATTCCTAATATATATGTATATATATTATATATATTTATCTCTAAAATATATATGTATATATTTATCCCTAAAAATCCATATGTATATATTTATCTCTAAAAATATATATATATTTATCCCTTATATATATTATATTTATCCTTAAAATATATATGTATATATTTATCCATTATATATATATATAATATAATATATCCCTAAAATATGGGCAAACCAACTAGTCCAACCAGATCACAAATATTTTATGTGTATATATAAAGTACATTTATAAATACTTGTGTTTATATGTATTAATATATATTAGATGTATTCTACCTCCATTATGTCACCATAAAGATATTAATAAAACATATACACAGTGAGGTACCATTATTTCCCTACTATAAAAAAGGAAAATACTAAACATTGGAGAAAATGTGTAAAACCTGCAAGTTTCATACATTTCTCAAGGAAGTGTAAATACACAGTTGCCAACAAAACAATTTTGCATTTTCATAAAACAGTAGACATGTGGTTACCATTTAATCCAATAATTTTAATTCCTGGGTATCTGTCCCAGAGAAATGAAAGATATATGTCTATGTGATTCATAATGCAAATGTTTACAGGAATGTTTTACTATGCCTTCACTGTAGATAAAAACACAATTCTTGTATGCATCAACTTGTGAAAGAATAAACAAAATGTGGCATAGTCATCTAATCAAATACTGCCGTTCCATAAAATCTAGCACATGTAAAAACATGGGTGAACCTAAAAAAAAAACCACATGAAAAAATCCAAACACAAAGACTATATATAGTAACATTCTATTTACATGAAATTTGTAAGGGCAGAAAGCAAATCAATGCCTATAACTGGGAGTGTGGGGACTGACTACAGATGGATGTGATAGAATTTGGGGGGATGATAGAAAATGCTGTAAATCTGAATGAGAGTTGTATCACTGTATAAATTTACTAAAAATTCTAAACATTTTAAATGAGTGAATTCTATGCTATGTATCACTCCACAAAACTTTAAAAGTAAAACAATAGAGAGCCACTATCACGTGCCACATAGTGGGGTTTACAAAGAGTTGATGTTACATAGATAAATAGAAAAAGATGAAAAGTGGGGTGAATGATTAACGATCTTGTCCCTTCTCTCACATCACAGGAGTGGCAGAAGTCACTTGATAGAAGTCAGTGTTTGGCCTCTGAGATCTACACATCTACACATACTCCTCTTGGAACCAAGATCTCTGTTGTTTTCTGTTCTTTGCTCACTGAGTAAATAGGCACCTTCCTGTTTCTCTGTCAAGGGTTTTTTCCCCCTTAATCCCAAGTGGGAAATGGTGATGTAGTTACTTTTCTTGCCTTTCATTGGTGCTGAACAGGTTTAATAGATGACATCTGTATGTGCTCTGAGGTATACAGAGAAAAGAGCTTGACACGGTCTGCCCATATTTAATGATTAAAAAGGGCTGTTTACTACTTCCCAACTGTCTCCTCTTCCTTGCATTCATTAGCTCTGTGTACTGTAAATGGAACGGGCCATATCAATGAGAGGGTGGCTAAACTCCTACATATCACATCTGCCAATAAAACTGAAGGCAAGTTCAATTCTTTGGGGGTATTAGTTAACGCTCCAGTCTTGTTTGTTTCTTTAGCATAATTAGAAAGGAGGTGGCTTGTTTTCTCCAAACATACTGCTCTCTGAGTTTTATTTCTTCCAAGTAGTTTAAAATGCTTAATTAAAAGCAACTGTACAATGCCACAGACTTGTACACATGTACCACAGTTATATGTAGAAAAACATTGGTTAACTTAATTTTTTAGGATGATTACCAAAATGCCTTACTTTATTTCTCTTGGACAAATATCCAAGAAGGGAATGGTTGGGACATGTGGTAGGACGCATGTGCCTACTTTTATTAGAAACTGCCAACCACTTTTCCACAGTCGTGCCATTGTGGAGTCCCATCTGCAATGCATGAGAATTCCTGTTATTGGATCAAATGACCTGAGGACTTCAAGAAATCAGATGGTATAAATGAGAAGTACATACACATTCTCTGTATGATGTTTTATATTATGTGCCTGAATCACATTAGGAAGTACTGGCTTGGTTAACTGACTAAGGAACTAGGTGACCAGTTTAATAACCTTAAGTATAGCATATGTGGAAAATAAGGAGAGAATTTGAGTTAAGATAGCTAGGACAGGAAAGAGCAGAAAGAAAGAAACAGGAAATGCAGACAAGACATGCAGGATGGAACTAATTTGATGTAGGAGACAAGAGTGGGGGAAATGACCACTGATCCTGATATTTGGTGCTGTCATGTTTAAAAGAGATATTTATAATGTAAAGTGATAATAAGAGGAAATTATCGAGGGGAGGGATGGAGAAACTGATGCCTACTGTTTTGTACATTCTTTTAATAAAGATTTGTATTTTCAGGTCTGGAGCTAAGAAGAGAAAGTGATCACAAAGGCAGATTTGGAGTTGTGTCCATACAAGGGGCAGGGAGACGGGTGAGATCACGGAGCTCCAGTGCACTAAACAGTACTGGAAATTGTGGAACTGGAGGGAAAGTCATTACAGTGAGGGATGGCAGTAAGGAAGAAAGAAAATGAAAACTCAGGGACACTTGGGGAGCAGAAGAGAAAAATCAAATCAGTCAGTTGTGCTAGAATTTAGCTTTACACTGCCATAAAGAAAGGTTAATTCGGGCCGGGGGTTTAGTTCAGCAGCATAAGTGCCTGCTTGGCAAACATGAGGTTGTGAGTTCAATCCCCAGGACCAAAAAAAGAAAGGTTAATTAGAGGCATGAGTAGGTAAATAGATATAAATTGAGAATACAATATTAAACGAAATAAGTGAGACATACAGGCTCAAATATTGCATAGTTTATCTTACATGAGAAATACTATATATGTACAAATAAAGTATAAGTATACATAAGTGTACATATACATATACAAATAAAAACAAAATAAAATCATAAATATGAAGTAGGGAGAAGTTCAAATACTTGAAGTATTTGAACACAAATTCCATTTAAAAATATTTCAATATATATTCTAATTGATTTCACTTATACTACTCATTTATCTTAGTTTGTTGGAGAGAAAGTTTTTTGATCTGTTTGGGTTTTTTTTAAGAATCTTTTTGGTTTGTATTTCATACTCTGAATAACTACTGTGAGGATAACAATACACAGTGTAATAACTATTGTGATCCTCAAATTATTTGATTATGAAGTTTTCTTTTATTGTTTCATGAAACAATAAAAAAGAGCATAATTGTAATATTTTTGCAGAATAGTTTGATGGAAAACTATACAATTTATAAGTGTGATATTTAAAAGTTTTTTTAAAGTTAGGCTTAAAAATTGTGATTAATTTTAGATGAGTTGGAAGAATAGCCACTCAGGCTAGGTAATGAGTATCTCAGCATTCTGACTTGGAGTTATTTACACTTAGCAATGAGAGATGAATTTCAAATAAACAAGGACCTATGCTGACTGACACAGTATAGGCAACCTTCAAATGCTTACACACATGCGTGTGACTAAATATTTTATCAGAGTGAAAAAATAGTGCCCTAATACTAAGAGATAATTATGTGGCTCATAATGCTTTGATTATTAATTATAAATAGAGATCACAATTAAAACCATAGTCTCCAAGGTAGAGGTTCCATCTCGTGATAAAAGTTCGTGCTGATTCAGGCCTTATCACCAGTGTACACACAGGAGAATTGCTGGAAGCCTGTGTTTTGCCTCAAGCTGTGCTGTTGCCTCAGAGTGGATATTAATTTAAGACGTTAATGCTTATGTCATCAGATGTTCTTATTTACAGACTATGACCCTGTTAATTTTCAGTCTCTGATGGTAAAGGTGGTTTGCATTGGTTCACTTTATTAGCACTTAGCTTCCTTGTTTTCCTTATTTGTTGGTACCTTCATGGAAGGGTTTGGCTGGTGCTTTTATCCGGGCTTTAGACAATTTCTTCTGAAAACAGTTAAGATGAATTAGGATAGGCACTTGTAATGTATTTTAAAATGTTTCCCATATCAGAAGATTTTTGATCAGATTTATTCATGTCTTATACATACACTCACCCTCAAACACTATTAAGAACCATATGCTTGTCATTATGTTAATAAGGCTTATGCCAATTGCTAGATATGAATACAGATGAAAACAGCAGTTTCTGTCTTTAATGGCATTCATATTTTAGCAGTCTACAAAGTTATCAAATATAACAATTTGTTTTTCAAAAGTTCTACTTGAAATCAGTTGTTGAGAACTCAAGATGTAGTTTGTCATGTAACTAGGATAAAGAAGGCATTAATGTGGCAAGTCAACCGCGATCCCACATAGCCTGTGACACATGCTGTTACTGATCTAACCCTTGAGTGGAAAGCATTTATTTATGGAATTCACATGCAGAGATGTCATTCTGAGTACTGAACAGGACTGTTTGGAATGGGGGCTCCTGAGGGAGGCACACTGGGGAGAGTGGGGTCTATTCCTTGTGTGCCAGTTTTCTTTCCTTTTGAAACTGTGTTTCATTTTTCATTGCCACAGACAGTGGGATACTGGCATGCCAATTCAGCAGGTTGCAGCTCACAGAGTATTTGATCTGACCAGGAAATGTCCTTCAAGATTGACCCTGCTCAACTTAGACTGGTTCCTGTTCCATCTTCTCTGATACCAGAAGCTCAAGCTGCTTATTAAAATCCTCTCAGTTGGAAATAAGACCATAGATCTGTCAGCCTTTTGCTGAACCATTAAGCCATAGATACCACTTTTACTGAGTAGGGTATAACTTTAGTTGTTGCAAAGGAGATTATTTGCAGTGGTACATATCACCATAGTAACTAGATTTTCAAGCAGGGCTGTGGAAATAGAACTTGCAAGTCACACAGAAACAAGTCTACCTTGCTCTGGCTTCAAAAGGATCATGTTGGAGAGAAGGAGACAGGTTCATGATTACATGCCATTTGATCTATGATTGCTCAAAGGCATGAGTGAAGAGCTGGCAATGTGCACATTCCTATCAATATGTTTCGATGTTAGAACAAAATAATATGTATTCTACCATTGACACACTGTAAGCAAAGGACCCAAGAAACAGCTGCATCTCATAATTGTGTGGCTTAAATTAACATAACAACTATGAATATGCACAACTGACATAGATTGAGTTCTTCTAAAAACCATAATTGGTATTCTATGAGTTATTCACTTTACAAGAGCATATGTATATTGTCTCTACCTGTGTACTCTCTACTCATTGTGGGGGAAGAATGTGTGCTAGATACTATAGTAAAGGTTAAAAAAAAGGTAATAAGAATTTAGTGGAAAAATCCACATATTTTAGAATTGAAATAATATAGATTACAAAACATTGAAATGTTAAATATGAGAGAGAATATAAGGTTCATCTTATGCAATATAAATAATTTTCAAGTGGAAGAGGTAAGCGAAGTTTCATATTGATTGAGCGACTTAATTTTGGTCACATAGCTAGTTAAATGTGAATAAGTCAAATATTGTGACTACTAAATCAAGAGATTTGGGGAACTATAACAAAAATGAAAAAGAGAGTTTCTAAAGTTTCTCACAGCAGAGAGAAGAAAACAAAATAAATATATGTGAAATAACTTGAGATCATCATGGGGCAAAAGGCTTAGAATTAAGGATAAGGATGGTTCTGTTGATTTTCTTTTAAAATTTCTTATTAATTTATAAGGTTGTCTTCTAAAAATATAGCTTGGATTGTCTCAGATTTCATTTCTCTGAAGTTAAATGATATATAAAAGTAAATGTATATTGGAAATGTATATGAAAGACACTTACAGACCAATTAATAACTGAAACTTAAAGATTTATATTTGGTTCAAGTCTCTCCCCGCCCAGTATGTGTAATATGACATTACAGATAGAATGCACAAATGTTTAGTGAGTCCTATGTTGTATTCAGAGATTATGAGAAGAACGATGAGAATCAGAACACCAAATTTATAATATTATTTTATGATGACCACCCAGAGTTAACACAAGAAAGTGCAGGAAATCTGTCCACAACACTAAGACTCAGAATATTCAGCCAAGGACCTGGATCCCACAGCAATGTCCTGCATGAGTGCAGATGAAGACCCAGAGCTCATGACAATGCCTCCCACAAGTCCAACTGGAGGTCTAGAGCTCACGAGAAGGACTCAAGTCAGTCTGTTTTATTGATCTATGCTGGGAAGGCCCAAAGGTCAGCAGTGGAAACTAGAAAAGTCTATGCCAGTAGAGTGAAGGAGCTGTGCTGATAAGTTGAGCATTCTACACTGGAGCTGAGAAGTCATGCTAATAATAAAAACCAGAGCTGTCCTGAAAAGCACCACAGCCATCATCAGTGACACAGAGGTCCCAAGCTCCTCTGACGATAAGAACAGTTGAGTACATGCCAGAAAGCCAGCATGATGAGTTTGTCCTGGAGATTAAGTGGTACATGTCTTCCTCTCCAGAGCCAGAAAGTGATGCTCAATGTAAGGAGCAGAGCTCCCCCAGAGTGAACCACAGCCACTCTCACCAACAAGGTCCTGAGCTCTGAGGACAATGGTCTAACTCACACTGGGGAAGCTAGTCATGATGAGCTCCTCCAGGAAAACCAAGGGCTCAAATAGCAACACATAGGAAAACCCACAACGCCTCACTTGTCTTCTCCATGTCTCTATTTATGCTGGCAACTTTCCTTAGGTGGACAACTATGCTCAGCACCATGCTGATTTAATTCAGCTGGCGTTAAATTGACCACCAGTTTTTAATCCATAACACCCTATGATGCGGTAGGTAGATTTGTGCATACCAGAAATACACCAATAGGTTTTAAAATCCTTTTGAAATTGGCACATTAGAAAGTGTCCATGTTTTTAGGCCATGGTAATTAAATCAGGGTAGTTAACATATCCATCATATCATATCTATCTTTGTGGTAAGAGCATCCTGAATCCTTCCTTTAACCATTCAATACAACACTGTGAACAATAGTTACCCCACTGTACAACAACTATTTCTCTTATATAAGACTATGACTTTGTATCTGTTGAAGAACCTTTCCCTATTCTTTCCTCTTTAGACTCTACTCCCAATCTCTGGTAACCTCTCTTCTACTCTCCAAACCAGCTTCTTTAAAGGAAGATCATTTGTCTTTCTGTGCCAGACTTATGTCAGTTAACAGTATCTTCCAGGCTCATCCATGCTGCCAGAAATAACAGGATTTCATTCATTTTTTATGGCTGAAGAGTATTCCTATGTGTATAAATATACAACACATTTTTGGTTCATTCATCTGATAACAGACATTAGGTTTGTCTTACTTACTTTTTTTCTTGTTGTGACAATATACCTGACATCCAAAATTGAAGGAGGAAAAGTTTATTTAGCTCACAGTTTGTAGAAGTTTCAGTCTATAATTGGCAAGCTCCAAGGCAGTGTGACATCACAAAGGAGAAACTGTTCATGGTGGGTAGAATGTAACAAAGTGACAAAAGGATTCCCACAACATTGTCTATTCCTTATATCTTATCCAGACGACTGAGGGTAGGTAGCACTCATACTCTTACTACTAATACCCTTGATCCTAACATTGCACCATGAATCAATAGCAGCATCACACACTCTAGATCCAGCCACCTCTGTAAAAACCCCACCTATTACAGCAAGAGGCCGGTTCCAAAGACAACTGAACCACATGGTCAGGTACAGTCACGGTAATGACCTCATTCTTGGTACCAAATGCTGTCTTTGTTACTTTTCTCACTGCTGAAACAGAATACCTGACACCCAAAGTTAAAGAAAGGAAGATTTACTCAGCTCATGGTTTGCAGAGGATTCAGTTCATAATTGGGTGACACCAAGACAAGATGGTAACATGCAGGAGAAACAGTTCATGATGGGGAGGAGGTAGCAAAGCAAAAAAAGGATGATCTCAGAGCTTTCTCTCTCTTGTATCTTATCCAGGCTACTCAGAGTGGGGAGCACTCACACCCTCAATCTTAGCATTGCAGCATGAATCAATTTCAGCATTACATTCCAGATTCAACCACCTCTGAAAAAACCCAGCTTATTACTGTGTGAGCAGTAAGTTAGGGGGCATCTAAATAAAAGCCATAACAATTGTCCAGTTATTATGAATAGTTGTTCATTAAATATGTGAGTGCAGATATCTCTTCAACATATTTATTTGATTTTGATATATATCCAGTGTTCAGTTCTTCTGAATCTTATGACAGATCTATTTTTAATTTTTTGAGAAACCTTTATATTTTCCATAATGGTTGTATTTGTTTATATTACCACTGACAATATATGAAACTTCCCCTCCCACCACATCTATGCCACAATTTATTATATTTTTGTCTTTTTGATGATGGCTATTATAATCTGGGCAAGGTAGGTATTTCATTGTCATTTTAACTTGCATTTGCCTGATGCTTAGTGATTTTGAGCATTTGTTTCTATGCCTGTTAGATATTTGTATCTCTCCTGTGGAGTAAAAAGAATCAAGTTGCCATATTATATATACTTCACCTTTCATGATGAATGTATTTATTATGTACTAGAAATATATACTAATAAAAGAGAAGGAAAGAAAGGGGAAGCAGTACAAATACCATCTGACTATGTGAATATTACAATGAGCAACTTCAGTAGTCCTATCTCAAATAAAAAGTAACTGTATGTAATGATAGAATATCTCCAATCTAAATAAATCAGATTATTATTATTGTTGTGGTTATTGCTGTTGTTTGAGCTCCATGTACATTTAAAACATTAATTTTTGTGAGATGTATAGTTTGTAGGTGTTTTTTTAACCATCCTATGGATTGTCTCTGATGTTTGTTGACTATTTCCTTTGTTATGCAGATGCTTTTTAGTTTGACATACTCTCCTTTGTCCATTTTGGCTACCACTGCTGCTGGGTGTCTTATTGAAAATATCCTGGACCAGAACAAAATCATAGAGAATCCTCCATTTTTTATGAGTAATTTTATCATTGCAGGTTGTACATTTAAATATTTAACCCATTTAATTTGATTTTTGTATGTTATGAGAAATAGAAGTTTGTTTCATTTTTCTGTGTGTATATCCAGTTTTCTCAGTAACATTATTGAAGAGTGTCTTAGTTACTTTTCTGAGACAAAATACTCAACACCCAAAGTTAAAGGGAGAAGAATGTATTTAGCTCACAGTTGTAGAGGTCTCAGTCCATATTAGTTGGCTCCAAGACATGGTGACAAAACAGGGGCAGCATTTCATGCCAGTGGAAGACAGCAACAGCAGCAAGGGGGAAAACAACCCTCTTTCTGCCCTTTTTGTCTTATTCCAACTGCTGGGATTAAGGTAGTACCAATCCAATCAGTGGACTGGTTATTGCACTATGAATCAGTCACAAACTCTGGATTTAGCTGCCTCCTGAAAAGCCTCATCAAAAAGTGTATGATTTTTGGGGGTGTGTGTGTGTCAGAGGGCAATCCAGACCCAAACCATAACAAAGAGATTACTGTTTCACTAATGCATGTTCTTGGCAATGTTTTGGTCAAAAATCAGTTGACTGTAAGTTTGTGGATTTATTTCTGTGTTATCTGTTCTGTTCCACTGGCATACATGTTTATTTTTATGCCGTTTTGGTTAGTATAATTTTGCAGTATATTTGGAAGTCAGGTAGTATGATGCATCCATCTTTGTTCTTTTTGCACAATATTGCTTTGGCTATTTGGGATATTATTCTGTGGCTCTATAAGGACTATGTAATCATTTTTCCATTTCTTTGAAGAATGTTATTGGTATTTTGATTTGAATTGCATTGAATGTGTAAATTCCATTGGTTTATGGGAACTTTAAAATATTAATTCTCTGAATCCATGAGTATGGGGTATCTTTCCAATTGTTTGTGTCTTATTCAATTTCTTCATCAATGTCCTGTGGTTGTTAGCATAGAGATCTTTTCCTTCCTTTGTCGAGTTTATCCCTAAGTAAGTTCTGTAGCTATTATAAATGAAATGGCTTTCTTGATTTCCTTTTCAGTAGTTGGCTATTCATTTTGCATTCTGCAAATTAACTGAATTTGTTGGTTAGTTCAAACTGCTTTTTAGTCGTCTTTATGGCTTTCTATATATAAGATCACGCTACCTACAAACAAGCACAATTTAACTGCTATTCCAGTTTGGATGTCTTATTTCTTTCTCCTGTCTTATTTTTCTGGCTAGGACTTCCAATATTGTGTTGAATAGAAATGAAAAAAATAAGCATCCTTGTCTTATTACAGATAAAGAGGAAAAGCTTTCTGTATTCCATCAGCTATAGATTTGTCATATCTGACCTTTACTGTGTTGAGGTACATTGCTTTTATATCTAAATTGCTGGGACTTTTTTTAATCATGAAGGAATCTTGATTTTGATTTTGTTTATGTTTCTTTCTTTTTTTGAGACAAGGTCTCGCTATGAAGTGCAGGATGACCTGGCACTCACTATGTAACCAAGCCAGGCTGGCATTGAACTTGTGGCAACCCTTCTGAGTGCTGGGATTACAGATGTGCACCCCCATGCCTGGCTCTTAGCTTTGTTAAATGGCTTTTTTGGTATCTTCTAAAATGACTTTATGGTTTTTGTCTTTCATTCTGTTAATGTGATACATCATGCTTGTTGGTTTATGTATGTTGAAGCATCCTTGCACCTCTCCCATGAATTTGATTTGATTATGGAGAGTTATCTTTTTACTATGTTGTTGAATCAACTTTATGTTATTTGTCTCTATTTTTGTACTTTTCTTTCAATTGTTATTATGACAAAATGCAAACAATATAAAATATACCATCTTAACTACTTTTAAGCATGAAATTCTGTGGTATCAAATGCATTCATTCTAAATGTGCAGTGTTCATCATTTTCCACCTTCAGAGCCAGTCTTACAAAACTGAAGCTTTATCCCTATTAAATAGTAACTCCTCATCTCTCCCTCCCTAAGGCCCCAGAAATCACAATTCAATTTTTTTTCTTTGGTGGTACTGGAGCTTGAACCCAATTGTTGACGTACACAGGATATACTCAAACTTGTGATTTTCCTGCCTCAGTTTCTCAGAATGCTGGGATTATACATTTGTTCCACCATATCTGCTCATTTTGCCTTTTAATCTCTACTGTTTTGAATATTCTGAATACCTCATGTAAGAGCATTACAGAATTTAACTCTTTGCGTCTGGTTTACTTTAGTTGGCAAAGTTCTTCCAACTTGTAGGTCTGCCAGAATTTTCTTCATTTTTAGAGTTAAATAAGAATCTATAGTATGCATGTGCCACATATTACTTATTCATTCATTCATCCATGGAGATCTGGATTGCTTCCATATTTAAGCTGTTATATTATTAGGCTCTTAAAGACCTAGTTTTTCTTTTTGTGGATATGCAGAAGAATTGCTAGATGATATGATAATATAATTATTTCTTTTTATTTTATGAAAAAATGAAACATTTTCATGACCAAGCAATAAGAGAGTATCCACCACCATGCCTAGTGATATATTTGAGAGAAGGAGCTACTCTAGTGTCTTCTACAGTTCCATAGTATGTTATGTACTTCTCAGATGTACAGTGTTTGAACTTCTCCACATTTTTACCAATACTTGTAATTCTCTTCTTTTGATATAAGAGACAACCTAAAAGATATGAGGTGGTCTCTCATTGTAGTTTGAACTTTCATTTCTCCCATGATTAGCGACATTGAACATGTTTACATGTATCTACTGGCCATTCATATAACTTTTTGGAGAAATATCAATTCAAGTTTCTTTCCCTTTTTTAAATCAGTTTTTTTTCCATTGTTGAATTTTTAAAAGTTTCCATATATTCTGAGTATTGGTCCTTATCAGGCATATTATTTGCAAATAGTTTCACACATTCTATAGGTTGCATTTTTACTGTTTATAGTATCTTTTGTATGCAAATTTTGAATTTTTATGAATTTCAATTTATCTATGCTCTTTTTTGTTGCCTGTGCCTTTGGTGTCCTAATTAAGAAATCACTGTCAAATTCAATATCATGAAGATTCTGTCCAATATTTTTTCTCGAGTTTTAGGATTTATTTTGTGTGGTTTATGTAAGGGTTCAAATTCATCTGTTGTAGGTTTTCCCAGCACCACATGTTACAGATTGCCCTGTTCCCACTGAATCATTTTGGCATCTTTATAAAAAACCATTTGACCATAGGTGGCAAGGCTCTGTTCTACTCCATCCATCGAGGCCACAATACTACTGTGTTGTTTTGATTACTGTAGCTGCTTAAATGTATGTAATTTGCACTTTGTGTATTAATCTAAAATGCAGCTTTTTTCCCTTTCAACATTATCGTTTAGATACACAGAGTAAGAGACCACTTTCTAACTTAATCAGAAACCTCAAATTTTCAGCAGCATTCTTAGTGCTAACTGCAGGAAATTCAAATATGTAACATTTAACTTGCTTTCTTTATTATGAAGTTGTATATCATCATTTAACTTCTTTGTACTGAGAATCTGTTGTCTTTATATTCAAAAACTGTATTTTGTTAAAAACAAATGTTTTGGTAGACCTTTATAATTAAGCTTGATGGAGGCTAATTTAGTCACATGAAATACTTTTTTAATGCTTTACATATTATTAGATCAATTGTCAGAAAAGTCCTCCGGAGGAATTTAAAAAGTTTTTACTGTTGAAAACACTATTTTGTGGTATATACTAATATTGATATGGGTCAAGTTTATTTTTTAGCTCCTTTATTGCATTAATATTTACTACTGAAGATCATTTAGAATCTATCAAATTTGCACTATTAGAATGATGTTGCAAATCTTGACCTCTTATGTGTCTCTTGAAAACATATTTAAATATCTCTCTGGTGTATCCCCAGACACAGGTTTGCTGAGTCTTAGAGTAACTCAGTGTTTTGTTCCCAAGGTGTTACTGAATTATTGACTTAAATCATTGTACCATGTGTTTCTCCCATCAGCAGTGCTTTTCACTCAGAAAGTATTTACAGTCAGTTTTCATTTAATTTTTTGATAACATACATAAGCAATGCATGCTCTTGTCTTTTGCAAGGAGGAGAGCCTTCACTTAAAGAGAACCTTGGGAAGTGTAAGTCTGAGGTTATAATTTTCTTACTGAAGCATAACCTAAATCAGCAGCCTAGAAAGTGACTGGGAAAGTCATTTCTATATTCTAGTATAGGAAATTTAACTCCTATTCTTATTAAATCAGAAAAGCAGACACAGTCCCTCCCTAGGTAGTTTACCTTGCCAGAAATTAAATAAAGCTAATCCTTTTAAGATGTAAGAACAGGTGACACAAAAGAACACAAGTTTACTTATGCATATGAATGTGAAAATTACAAGAATGATGTCTAAAAACTGGATTTAAAAGAGAATTTTTCAAGCTGCACTACAGCTAGCAAAAGGGAAAAGTGTTTCTTCTAACTATTGGTCCAGCGTTTATGCCAAAAAACGTTAGAAAACAAACTTTAAAATTTTAAAAATGAAATTATAGTTTCTCCAACTAAGAAAGAACAATGTCATAGTCAAGTTAAAATTATTGACAATTCAGAGGACAATATCAGTACAATTGCCAGTGATTAAGCTAAAAGTTTATCTCTTAACTAAATTAGTTACATTAAAATATTTTAAAGTCAAAATATAGAAAATTATGTAAGTTACAGTCTTTTGAAGTCCAGAGTATTTAAAATGATTTAATGAGTATTTAAGCCAAGTAATAATTTTTAAAATTCATGGTAAAGGCAAAAATGCAATGGAGAAAACTTTAAAGTTTAATGCCTTTTTTGGGTTTCAAAACCCATCACCTTGGAGTATTTATGGCCAAAAATTTTTTCTTGAAGACTTGAATATTTCATAATACTAATATCCAAAAGATGAAAAATTTGAATCCTCTGAGAGAAATTATTGCTCTTAATATCCATTAACCCTTACCATTTTACTCTTTCAAGTTATTTTCCATGAAAATCTATGTGCATGAAATATGTGATGTCAAAGCAATTTCTCCCCCTCAATACAAGAAGATAAAAGATTTCATAGGAAGGGGGCCATGGAGCAAATCCTGAGCAGCAAAGGCTGGGAAAAGTCTAAGAAATTCTCGGGGTTTTCTTTCTTTCCTAGGAACGCAAAACTGCCATGCAGATCCATATGCCTGGAATCTCATGAGTATATGTGGCCCACTGTGGCTCCTGGAGAAAAAAGACTGTATATTGTTTCCTACAGGAAGAAACTTTCAAGCCAGTACTCTCAGCCTTTTACCCTAATGCCGCCTGCTGTGAGTTCCTTCCTAAGCACTTTTGGTATAACAAGATTAAGTGTCTCTGACCCACCCATCTCAAGAATTACATTAAAGCTTTGATTTACTTCGCAGGGTTTATCCTCTATGTGACTAGTCAGAGAGGAGAGAGGATTGCTCACTGTGTTAATTCTCAGGTCAGGTAGGGTTTTGAAACCCATCTGAAACCTATCTGAACTTTCTTATGGTCCCGAGAGGGATCAGCGGTAGCTGAGAAAGATGGCAGACTGGAAATAGCACTGCATATGTTAGGAGGAAATTCCCACAGCAGCAAATGTGCCTTTGATTTGTGAATGAAGACTGAGTGAGAAATGGGATATCCTCTAGATTCCAGTAACTAGAGATCATCCGGGCACAAGGATCTTTCCCAAACCTATAATCAACCTTTGGACTGAAGGAGAAACATAAATTAACTCAGAAAAAGTGTTTATTGAGAAAACTGAGTTAAGTTTTTACTCAGAATTTTCAAAGATTAAGCTGGTATCCTCCAGTAGAATGGAGGTTTGAGATAGAAAGTATGCACACATATGGAAAATTCAGCTGCCAGCAATTTCCACATTTGAGTTCATTGCCTGAGAAATTTGTATTCATCTCATAACTTTAGCTCCAAGCCCTTAATGCTTTTGATAATACTTATTATTTGAAAAAGAAAAATATGAAGTTTAAAAGCACCAATTAGTTTTTGAAATGTAATTGGGGTATGCTAATGCAACACTAAGCTAATATAACTTCTTACGTTTCCAAAGTCTGATAACTGAGGACTTAAACATTTTCTATTCAGTTTCAGTGAATTGTATTTTAGTAATGTCTACTTTTTAAATACCTTGAAAAACCTGATTCTCAAATATAAAACATGCCTTAGTTTTTAAAAATCTCAAAGTCCAGTGGTTGTTAGTACACTTTCATGCTCATTTATAATTCATTTGCACAATAATGAAACAAAAAGAGAAATGGATTTTCTGTTAGTGCATTGTTTTATCAATGCAAGCATTATCACTTGCTGTATTTATCTCTCTTTCTGAAATAATGTCTCGGATTTTACCTAGCTGATAACATAGCCTTTTGGGAGAATGGCTTATTATGACCATAATTTGAAAAATTCAATGGAGACTGTCAAAACTTGAAATTCAAAATAATATTTATAGAAACTATCAGGAGAGACATGGGAGTATTTTTTCCCCAGTTCTTCCTGTGATCCAGTTTCTGAGGAAAATACTGTCAGTTGTCAATGTAATTTTCATTTCACCCTCTTTCTTCCTAAAAATTCTTGATACTGCCTTTTCTCTAAGTTCACCAAACATAACATGTAAGAAGTGACATTTAAAATATTTTCCTCAAAGACTTTGAACATTTCATAATATTAATGTACAAAAGATGAAAATTTGAATTCTCTGAGAGAAATAATTGCTCTTAATATCTATTAACCCTAGCCATTCTACTTTTTCAAGTTATTTTCTTTATTTTGATTTTCTGAAGTTTGAATACAACACTCTTTGGTATAGTTTTGACATTTATTCTAATTGATGTTCATTGAGCTTCCCAGATCTATGTTTGGATACCTGGTATTAATTTAAAGGAAATTTGGTTGTTATTACCTCAAATGTTGCTTGAATTTTTTTTCTTCCTCTCTTTCTGGTATTTCCATTATACATATATTACACTTCGTGTAGTCACCCACAGTTTTTGGACATTTCATATGTGATGCTTTTTTCTCTAATCAGTTTTGGAAGTTTCTATTGTCGTATGCTAAAGCTCAGACTCATTTCTTGGCTTCATCTGGTCTATTAATGTGTTCACCAAAGGTGTTCTTCCTGTTGTACTGTTTTTGATCTTTAACATTTCTTTTGAGCCATTCTTGGAATTTCCATCTTTCAGCTTATATCATCCACCTGTTTTTAAATCTTATCTACTTTGTCCAGTAGAGCCCTTAAAATGTTGGTCATTGTTTTTTAAATGTTTAGTCTGCTACTACCAACATTCCTGCCATATCATACTTTGGTTTTCATACTTGTTCAGTTTCTTCAAACTGTATTTTTGGCTTTTTGGTATGTATATCTGGCATTTTTTTTTTTTTTTTGCTGTGAAGAGGACATATGAGGTAAGCAAAAAGTGTGCAGCAAAGGGTCTTAATCCTGTAGTGTCAGGTTTTAGCAGGAAGGGCAAGCACTCTGTAGTCCTGTGATTAGCTCAGTATCTGGGGAGCTTGTATTCCTGGGCTGTGAACTTCCATCAGTTCTTCTCAATCCTATGCAAAACACCCCCTAACCTTTAGATGGGACGGGATGGCAGGAGAGCTTGGCAATTGGCCTTTTCTTTTTCCTCTGGGTAAAACTGAAATGACTGCTAAGAATAGAGTGATCAGTTACTTTCCTCCTTCCCCTGGCAGGAGCAGGATGAGAATTTTCCTCTAATGTTCAATTCTGAGTACCTGGCAGGGTTTCTGGAAGTAAATTTCAAAAAAGCTTAGGGCTCCCCTATGACTGCATCACACTTGGAGCTTTTAACTCTCAGCTTTGTCTGCACTGAACTTCCAGGAATTTATCATTAAAGTTCAGGCTTTCCTGTCCCATGACTGGATCTCACAGAGCCTCTTGTTCTGGAAAGCTGTGGAGTTTCTAATATTTAGGGAGCAATTTGCCCTGCTGTGCTGCATCTCTGACAAATCCAAGAAGAGCTGATGATTTTTTGGTGCAATTTGTTAGGATGGAATGGCAACTTCCAAACTCCTTGCAGGGTAGTGGGAAACTGGAAATCTCTGGCCCTTAGAGACATCCACTAATCAGTCCTTTCTCACCCCTAAACCTGTGTCTTTCTCATTGTAGATGACTTATGTCCCCTAGACTTGGTCTTTTTGAATAGTTTGCCATCCTGTGCACCAGGATTCTATTCTTCCTTGTGCCAGGGACTATTTCCATCTCTTAAAGAAAACTCATTTTCATTGTTTTCAAGATTTAGCTAAATCTTGGACACAACCCAAATGTCTATCAACTGATGAGTGGATAAAAAAGTGGTCTTTTTATATAATAGAGTACTAGTCAGCCATAAAGAAAGATAAATTTGAGACTTTACAGATAAATGGGTGCAACTTGAGGCCATACTGATAAGTGAAATAAATCAGACTCATATGTGTAAACATCATATTGTCTCCCTGGTGGGAGAAACTGAAAGAGTAAATAAGATTCAAAATGTACAATAGATATTGTGAAATGTGAAAAAACTTCAAAAAGAAAGAGGAACAAGGGTGGGGAAAGAGGGAAGGAAGGAAGGGAAAAGGAAAAAAAAATACAAGATAGTTACACTACCAGTGTCTCTTTGTTCATGGAAAAGAAATGTTTGTGCTAATATTGTTGCAGAATTTTTCTTTCCCATATCTTGTACTCTGATACTCTACTACTTTTAAGATAACAATATGCAATGTACTATTATTACCCTCCTATTATTTTGTTTTATTTTTTCCATAAAAAAGAATATTCATTTTCTTAAACATAGCCCTAGAGTTTAGGATCAAGATAATATAATGTCATCCCATGAAATGGAAACCAAAATGATTCTATCAAAATAGATGGACTATGTTTGTGGTGTTTTAAATTATTAAAATCCAAACTTTCCTCCAAATAAAAAAATAGTTAAAGTATACTCAGTTGGATGTAAATATGTTTTAACATTGTAGTATTAGTAAATTCTGTGCTTGAAAATGTAGGTAACTAATCAATAACAGTGAGAAAAGAAATTTGGAAATTCAATCTTGGATTGCCTCACTTCCAAAAAAGTATCTAAAAGAGCTGATACATAATTTTAATGACCATTAAAAAATCCCTTAGCTTGAAACATTCCCAAAGAGGATTAACAATCAGCCAATTTTGTACTCATATAAATATCATTTTAGCATCATAGACATTTTTCAGTGCCTCTAACTAAGCAGTCTTATGATATGCAGTTTGATTTGTGGCTTGGTCTTTCAGCATTTTGTGCAGTGATGAACATTCTTCCAAACAGATCTTCCATTAGAAGTAGTAAATGAGACTTTGGGTTTATAAATCAGATTCTCAGGAGAATTCATTTTCAAAGACTCATCATCTCTTGGTTAAGTTACTCAACCTCTTTGAGCTTCAGCACCCCATCTGTAAAATGTCAATTTAAAACAGTATTTATTTTATTTATATCTTGCCTCATTCAAAAAACCATTGGAAGGTACTTCTATAAGAATAAATATAAAAAATAAAAATACAAACACCAGAATTTAATATGTATTAGGAGATACAGGAGTACACACAGAAAGTGTAATAATCTAGTCAGTCTCTAAGTATAAAAGGATAAAACTTTCTGTTTGAAGGTATGCATAGCAACCTGCTTTGAAAAGCCAAAGGGAAGAATGAATGATACAATCATTATCAAATTCCTGGCATGGCATAAGGATCATGAGGAATTTCCTATAGCTTTCTTTCCTCTTGGAAAACTGAAGAGGTGTCACAGACCCTAGGCCTGGTGGTGAGGTCCAGACATGGAGCTAGGTGGAGGACCTCTGTAGCCATGGTGAGGATGAAGGGGAGATGAATTTACAGTGGCACAATATATGATGCCTTTGTAAATACTTGTTGAATACACTAATGTGAGAAAGAAAGGAACACAGAACTCAACAGAACTGATGGACATCAACCTGTAGACATTAAAGAGATAAGATTTGTCCAATGAGAAGAAACTACAGAAGATTAATTTTATTATTATTATTATTATTATTATTATTATTATTTTTGATACCAGGGATCAAACTCACAGCCCTGCACTTGCCAGGCAAGGTGCTTGTGCCGCTGAGCTAAATCCCTGGCCCTAGAAGGTTAATTTTAGATCAATATAGGGAAAATTTTTGTAACATAAACATTTCACCAAATATAGCATATGTTGTTTCAGGACACAGTGAATATCTATCTCTCCGCTGGATGCATTTACACAAAAGCCAGACTCCATTTTAGCTGGGGGGTGTATGGAAGGATTTAAGGATTAGATGGCTGGATGAACTCTTTAAAATACTAGCTTAAATTATGTTGTGATTTTTTCTGAATAGACTCATTGAATAAAGTGACTTTTAAATAAGTGCTAATAGCAAGAATGCATGTGGATTAACAGAACAGAAATGGGCATTACTGTATAACTCAGTATTGGTCCTAATATTAACACTAGCCTGTTGTTTTCATCATGAACAAAACTCCCTAGCTATCCCCAAGGCTTTATTTGCAATTTTCACATTATCGTTGACTTGTTCTGATTACCAATCTCTCCTCAAGTAAACCAGCTGATAAATTCAGATGTTTCAGCCAGGCAGGGTGGCACATGCTTATAATCTTAGCACTCAGGAGTCTGAAGCAAGAGGATCACTGGCTATGTAATGCCAGCCTGGGCTACATAGACTGTCTCAAAAACAAAAACAAAACAAAATTCAGATCCTTCTTTTTAACATATCTGGGATACTGTGAGATGCATATACATACTCGGACTTTGTCCGTGTGGCCAGGCACAGAGCTTCTATAATTCTTGGGATCTGTGGTGATAAGAATGCCTTTTGTGTGCTACTGAGATGACTGGTGGCAGGGGTCCAGTCCCTAGGTAGCATTCAAGCCCTCTGAAAGTCCCAGGCATTTGTGGGGTTGTGACTTTTAGCCCCACCTTCAATCTTTGCAGAAAGAAGAGGAGTTGAAGGTCGAGTTACCACTGGTAATGATTTGTTCGGACGTGCCTATGTGATGAAGCCTCCATAAAACCGAGGACTGGCTTTGGAGGTACTCCAGAAAGCTGAACTCCAGGGTACTCTCCAGGTGGGGGGTGGCACAGCCATGGAGCTCCATGCTCGCTGCTGCGCACTGTGACTGCTGGTCTTGTAGTTGGCTGCTCTCTCCTGTCCTTTTTATTTTATTTTATTTTATTTTATTTTATTTTATTTTAAAAGGGAGTAAAAATAAACACAACAAAACAGAACAGAATGGAACATAAGAAAGCATAAATTTCAAAGCTAGACAACCAGAGATCTTCACTACCTGTCATATTGTCTCTTGTTTTCTTCCAAATGGTTGTCCTTATCCTTGCATATGGGGAGCTCATACTAAATAACATAGCCAATCTTTTCGCAGGATGTGTAGTTTACTGGATCCCAGTTGCTAGGCAGGGGGGAGGGGGGGACACGGGATGGGGGTCAGGACGACATGAGATGTCTGATTCTCAGCCCACATGCAGGCAGGATTACAGTTGCCCCCCAGAGACGGGAAGAGTTCCTTGTTCTCCCAGCACCCGGAGTCAACTGCACGGTGCAGGTCCTGATGTGCCAGGGTCTCTTTGCTTCAGGCCACTGAAAGTCTGGGGGCAGCTGAGAGTGTGACTTTCGGCGGCCTGAAGGAGAGAGACCCTGGCGCATTGTGACCTGCACCGTGCGGTTGACTCTGGGTGCCGGGAAAACAAGGAGCTTCTCCCCTCTCTTCTGTCCTTTGTAACAGTCTTTATAAGAGTGTAAGTGTAAACTGTAAACAGTGGAAGTGTAAACTTAGAGTTCTGAGAGCTGCTTTAGTAAACAAGTCCAACCTGAGAAAGAGGTGGTAGGAACCCTGATTCAAAGCTGGGCTTCAGGACAGTCACCCCCTGAGGCCTGCAATCGGCCCTGGGAGTGAGGGAGCCAGGACTGAGGACTGAGGCCCCAACCTGCATCATCTGACCCTGTTTTCAAGTAGATGATGTCAGAACTCCAATGGGTTAGAAGATGCCTGGCTAGTGTCAGCTGTGGAATGCCTCACTTTGGTTGTTGGGAAAATCCTATAGCTCTGGGGTCATAGAAGCATTCTTTTGAGAGTAAAGAATAGGAAAAATAACACTCTAGGTTTTTGTTTTTCTTGTCCTCAGACTCTCAAACTCTATAACTTGCTTCTTTGACTTCCAAGACTATGTTTCTGTCATTGTTCCTTGGATCTGTACAAAATACTGTTATTCTAAGCAGTCTTTGCATTGTTTTCTGAAGTAGTCCCTTTCCCTTTCCCTTTCTCTTCCTTGGTTGATTTCAAGAACTTCTTTTCCAACTTATGTGAACAAAATCATGTTCTGGGACCTTTTGACCAAAATCTGTTCTATTTTGTTTTGTTCTGTAAGCACCTCCTGTCATCACATTGTTTTCCTCCTCACTTCTCCCTGACATCGTCGGGACTCTTTCAATTTTGATAGAAGTAGATTTAAAGCCTACAAAGCCACTCGCTGTCATTTCTTTCAAGTTCAAGCTGAAAGCTGGTTCTTATGAGTCTATTATTTTTTTAAGTAACTTATGGGAGAAAAGTCAGTTAAACTAGATACAGGAAGCAAAAAGAATAACAAATAAGCTCTCACCTAAATAATGGAAAAATCACCCTGACAAAGTGTGTTTATAGAATATGATCTGGTTAGCACTCAATAAAAGAGGACTACCTGCACTGCAATTTTCTCTTTACTTTTCAGGCTTTAACTTGGAGTTCAGATTTAGTGATAGTTTAGTGTATGGAGATTATAGAACCCATGATTTGAATTTTTGGGGGTTTTTTTTTGTTTGTTTGTTTGGTGGTGCTACTGGGAATTGAACCCAGGGCCTTTGCACTGAGTTATTTCCCCAGTCCTTTTAAATTTTGATTTTGAGATAAGTTTTCACTCAGATGGTCAGGTGAGCCTCAAACTTTGTATTCTTTTGCTGCAGCCTCCCAGAGTGCTAGGATTATAGGCATGCATCACACATCTGATTCTAAATTTTTAATATTATGAACTAGTAGAATATTTTAAGATTGATTTTTTAAAGTTTTTGTTTTGTACATTTTATAATCCTACTGTATTTTCACAACAAACCAGAGAGGTGAGCAGAGCAAGTGTTACTGCCACTTACCACACCAGGACTGGCACTTCAAAATTTTAAGAACTGTCACCAAGATTAAGAGTCTACACAGCACAACTAAAACTCAGACTCAAGTCTTCTTTTTGACCTGGTTCTCTTTAAAATTTGAATGCCATTTTATTCACGTTCAGGTGGACTGTTTTTAAAATCTGTTTTAGAATTCACTTCTTCTCCCAATATCTTTCAGTAAAATGTCACGATTGTTTGCCATTTGTGTAAGTTTCAGCCAAAAGAAATATGGCGGGGAGAGGGAGAGAACCCTCTAAATTTAGACAGATATTTAATTTGCCCACAAGCACATTTTTTAGTCACCTGTTTAAAGTCTTGTGGCTGTGTGATGCCTGTGGCAGACAGTCAAATGGTGGAATCCAAAGAGACGCTACTCATTTTCAGTATTTCCTGAATATTTCCAAGAAAGAATGCATTTTATCTGAATAGAGTGTTCAGAAATAGAAAAAAGTAGGTCCACTCATAATTCTTCCTCCTCTTTTAATTTCCATGTGCCAAACGAGACTGTCTATTCACCACCTGCCTCAGACAAACAGCCTTACTATGTAAAGTATCTTTAACTACTGGGAATCTGATAACTAAGAAATCACGTGAGGTTATTTTAGTATAGAAAGTTCATGTTGTTTATGACTCTGAAATGCCTTTTGCTTAGTACTGAGGTTACTCTGAATGACATAACATTTCTTTTATAGGCATAAAGAGCAATGAATTAACTTTGTGTGAAAATCAGACTAAGTTTACATACTTTTATGCTGACTATTAAAATAAGAACAACAAATGCATATTCATTTTTTTGTGTGTGTGAAACAAATAAGTGGTTTTTAAAAAAGACTTTTATTATCCCCATGGAAAAAGTACAATTTGCCCTCATAAAATAAGTAAGAAGTTTCTCAAAATTACAGGATAAAATGTATTGAAAAAAGGAAGAAAAAGCTTTTACTCCAGGCTATTCTAATGAAGAAAAAGTGTTCTAAATGTGAACTAATGAAGTACAAAGTAATGAATATTTAATTTGTATAATTTACCAAAGTGCTTTTAGAAATCAGAGCTACATTCTTCATAAACATAATGTTCATTAGGCCCCAACTGTAGTTCACAGGCAATTACCGTGTCACTCCTGTTCCACTTCAGCATTGTAGGGCACGGAGTAAAACCCCTTGGAGACTTTCTGGAGGGCAAAGAGAAAAGCAGAAGTGAAACCGTGCTGGTGAAGAGATGTGCGTGGCCTTCCCGGGCCAGGGAAAAGCTGCAGGCTGCAGGACTGGGTGGGAGAGAGGCTCTGGCACCTGCCTGGA
>PVJX010012270.1:0-50906 GCA_004027295.1 Dolichotis patagonum
TAAAATAATAAATAAATAATAAATGTGAGAAGAAATGAGGACCTGACAAGTGAAGGGTGCAAAGTTCTAGCTCTGCATGACACAGCATGCTGATGCAAGTTAACAAGAATGCATTGTATATCTGAGGTTTGCTGAGAGAGCAGATCTTAAGTATTCTCACCACACACACACACACACACACACACACACACAAATGGTAACTATGACAGATGATGGGTGTGCTAACTAACTCAACTGTGATGATTTCACAATGTATATGTATATCAGAACATCAAAGTGTGTACCTAAATACATACAATTTCTGCTTATCACCTATACCCTGGTAAAGCTGGAGAGGAAAAAAGTCCATGTGCAAAGGGCAAGATGATGACATGTCCTTGAGTCCAGAGATGGGCATTAACTCAGGCCTGACCAGTCAGAGCCTCATAGTCATCATCATAGTCAGACCATGATGATGGTCTAAGAGATAGAGATTATTAGCCTAATTAGTGTCAATGAATTGCAGTAAAAATTTTGTGGGCCTGCTGAGAGAGACACACATGCTCTTTTCTATGCACTTAACTTTGGAAAACAAAAGATTGATGCTACCAGAAGCCTTCTTACCACTATGGTACTTAGAGGAAAAAAAGAAAGCCAACATTAGGAGAACGCATGTCAAGAAATAAAATTAAATTTGAATCTAGTGATATTATGAGTCTCCCAGATTAAGCCATTCCTGAAGCCATCCTGTCCTTGTATTTTTTAGGTGCAAAAGTGAACAAAACCTACCTCCCATCTCCCCTTTTTTTTGTTTAAGCCACAACGAGCTGAGTTTTCTGTTACTTGCATCTGAAACATTCCTAAATGATCTTATTCTTGATTCAAATACTCATTTCCAAACCCTACAAGGATGGCCAAGCACACGTTGTAGGAATTATAAATGTCCTGCAGAGGCTGAAAAGCCCTCCATGAGCATAACTAAGGGAAGCCATAGTATACAGTTATTACCCCCAGTCTGAAATCAGTGACCAGGAATCTTCTTTGTGCTGCTACTGTCCCCTTTGATTGACCAACGATACTCCTGAATAGGAACATCTTCTCCAAGTGCCATTATAAAGAACAAATGAGGCTAAAAATATTTTACCATGCTCAGAACAATGCCTGACCTGCAGTGGGTCCTCAACAAATTTTTAGTCATCTTCTCCTGGATCGTTATTGTCAAAACACGAGATCCACACAGACAAGCAGCCTATACCTGATCAAGCCCTCCATAGTAGTCACAATATTGCTCTTTGGTTTGTTTTTGCACGGTCAGAATATAGAATATTTGCAAGAAAACATCCTCAAAGCAGTGCTACTGTTATCCTTACAAATAATGGATCAAAACGCTTGCCTCGTGAAGAGAGTATCCCAGGAGGCAGTTTCGTGGATCAACTGTCAGCGCAACAGTACCGACTCCAGGCAGAGTTTGAGATGGGGAACAGGAAGGCCCGTCACAGACAGCACACAGCTATGTGTTTGATGTTTGACTGATCAAATAAGGAACATAAAAGCAGTTCCAGAGATTCTGAGGAACCCATAACTACAAGGAGATGTGCACCCCAAAGCCTGAACTGCTTTTTTGGCAATGTTGCTGATACTCGCAAGAAGATAATGTGGTAGAGTATGTGTTTTGAGAAAGATACAGCCAAATTATAATCCCAGAGCATTATAATTCCCTCCTTACCAAGTGATCTTGAGCTATGATTTAAACCCTCTAAATGTTCTTAGCAGTGACATTTGAATAATAACGTGTACCTGGCAGTAGCTCCTTTCCTCTGAGACGTAACAGTCATCTGGGTCCTCACCTACTGAACGCTTCCCCCGGGATATCAGGAATCTGTTCTTCTCTACCTCATCCCAGTGAAGTTAGGTGTGTTCTTGACTTTTTCTTAGGAACCTGGCACAGGAGCTGAAGTGACTTGTGTCCATGGAGGTGGAAACTTTAAGACCAGGAACATGATTCTCTAGGTCCTCTTCCACCTAATAAAGTGATTCTAGAATCCAGGGTCAAAATTGGATCTGTGCACCTGAGTCCCTGATGTCTTTGATGTACCACGCTCTCTGCTGAACTTCACTGGGTTTGGATCATAGATTTTGGATCATAGATTTTGAGTTGTTCTTTACTTGAGTATAACCAAGCCCATCCTATTGGATAAATAGGTGAGACCCTTTCACATTCATGAAGTCAGTTAGAGATGTCCAGTTAAACTTTAATTCACATAAAGGTTTGAGCCTCTCTAGATATTACAATGCATGTTAAGATACTTCCAAAACTTTAAACATTAGAAACATTCAAAATAAAATGGCTATATTTAGAAAAGATTGATAATATCTAGTGCCACACAACATGTACAATGACAAACATGCTCACACACTGTTTGAGGATTGTAGATTGTACAAGCTTTCTGAAGGACAATCTAAGCCTATCAAAATGGGACCTACTTTAGATACCCCTTCATAGGGAATTGTACTTAATACATCCTTAATCCTATTTATGCAAAGAAGTATAGGTAAAGTATTGATGCACTGGTTATAAGAGTAAAAACTGGAAACAAATTAAATGTCTAACAATATGTAACAATAGCTTACATAAATCACAGTAGATCCCTATATGGAGCACTAAGCAGAACATAAAAACCAATTACATCAATTTATACTCTAATGTAAGTACATGTGTCCACAATGTATAATTTGTAAAAGGCAAAGTATAAGCAGTGTATGTGATTCTGTTTTTATAAATGTATGTTTGAGATACTAAAAGAACTATCCAAATACTCCTGATGCTTATCTTCCTGAGGTAAGCTACTGTGTTCATGCCCCCCCCCTTGGGTGCCAGGTTCTTTTTTAAACACATCTATTTATTATTTTTTTAATCAGAAAAAAAGTAATGGAGTTATTTTCATTCTTAAAGGAGAGTGGGAGGTACAAGAAGGAAAGCAGAGGCAAGAAAGAGTGAGGGTCGGCGACAGACGATTGATCATCTGCAGTGTGCTGAGGATGCTGTCTGCTAACGATGGTGGCAGAGGTTGAGAGACATCCAAGGTCTTTCAAGGACAGTTATGTTCAAAATGATTGCAGCCACGCAATTCCAAAAGCTAATAAACTATATTATAAGGTGTTAAGACATGTTTAAAGGGTAGTTCAGCATGGAGTGTAGAAAAAAACATAGTCAACAGCCAGACTGGGTCCCCCCTGCTTTTCGCAAGAGGGCAGTGAAAAGCCACACGCACACACAGATACTGGAAGAAAGTGAGTCCAAATCGAGGTGAGCCGTGTGACTCATCTGGCTTCAGTGACTTTGTACGAGCCATGTCCACTGTCTTACTAATAATTTTAACATGGGTTTTGGGTTGAAATGATATCGAGTTAAAGAAAATACATTGTTTAGATTGACTTACCCTCTTCCTGCTCACTTTTTTAATGTGACAACAAGAAAACTTGAAATTCCATATGTGGCTCCCATTTTATCTCTATTGGATAGTACTGGCACTAGAGGATCGGCCAAAGGAAAGATTGTCAACTTTGACCTACTTTACCAAAAACCAATTCACCGGTGACTTGGTTTTTGGTAAAGTAGGTCAAAGTTGACACTGTCTAATGAAATTACTTCTAACGCTTTTCAAAAATTTGACCTTTTTTCCTATTTGCTCTCTTTTGAACCCTTTCAATTAAAGCCAGTTTATCTAAAGATACTTCTGTCTCAATTTTAATCTAGCATATTAGTCAGAAGATGAGAATACTTGGAGAAAGTTTGACATTTTCAGAAAAAGGGAAATGTACTTTTGTGTCCCGTGACCAGGACACAACATGGAGATTCATACTTTCCAGTCATCTCTTCTATTTCTTCTATCTGAGAATGATGGACTGGACGCTCTCTGCAGACAACTCAGAAGTACAAATAAAACCTCGCCTACCCCTAGGTAAAATGTGAGCAGGTCCTTCACATGCTTCATATCTACTTAATTCCAGGTGGGTTAAGGAGACGTCTGTTAAACCACAGAAAAGCTAAAAGAATATTAAACAGACTGGAGGACTTTGAAAGGTCTCAAAAAAGAAAAAGAATTGGATAGACAAGACCATGTACAGATTCAAAATATCTACGCACAGAAACAGGACAAGAAAAAATAAGTATAATATTATAATAAACTTTTTAAAATACATAGATTTTTGACAAATTAATTTAAATTTTTTGATCCTCTAATGTGAAAGGCATAAATCATTTAATCAAAGAATCATAGCTAGATTGCAAACGAGCCCATGAAAAAATATTTAATCTCCCTTGTAAACAATGAATGCAAATTAAAACAAAAATAAGATATCGATTTCACCTGCCTATTTAGGAAAGCTTTTTTGTTTTGTTTTGTTTTTTATCTTTTTGAGACAGGGTTTCACTATGCAGTTCAGTCTGACTTTGAATTCACTTTGTAAACCAGACTGGTCTCAAGCGCTCAGCAATCCTCCTGCCTCAGCCTCCCAAGTGCTGGGATTATAGGCATATGCCACCAGGTCCCCTAATTAGGAAAAATATTGTAGTGATATTGTTGTTTATGTGGTGCTGGTAAAGAAGTCTTAAAATCATGGTAACATATTTCTAATAGTTCTAAAATTGGTAAAACTCTTTAAAAAATATTTGCAAGTCTTTGATATTATCATTTCAATTCTGAGAATCGATTCCAAGGAAAAATACATAAGATTATTTATAACATCAAAAAATTAAGACAACTTAAATTGCCAAAATAAGAGAAATCTTAAGTAAAATATGATATGCCTACTCAATAGAACATTATGTACTCAATAAATACATTTCTGCAGACTGTGTTTGCATGGAAAACAAACTATAATATGATATTTAATGAAAAGTTAGGATCTAAACTTTTATATTTAGCCAGGTGCCCACCTATACTCCCAGCGCTCAGGAGTCTGAGGTAGGAACAGCCTGGACTGCAGAGTGACCTCAAGACCAGCCTGAACTACACAGCGAGATTCTATCCCAAAAAATAAACAAATTTTAAAAATAAAAAATAAAATTTTATATGTAATATGATTATAACTACAAAAAACTACTCTTTTTTTAAAGTTAGAAGTAAATATTCATTAGGTTTTATATTTCAGTAGTGAAATCACAAGTTCTATTTTTCTTCTGTTTTTCTGAATTCTATTTTTTTCATCCTTTGTAAATTAGTATTTGCATAACACAGATAGTACAAAAGAGTATTATGACAGATCACCTCAAAGACATCCAAGTCCTAATCTCCAGAACCAGGGAATGTGTTATCTTTGGTGATGAAGTGGACCTTGTAAATGTGATCCAGTTAAGCTTCTCCTGTCTTAATCACTTTCACATTGCTGAAACACAGTATCCAACACCCACAACCTAAGGGAAGAGTGATTTATTTCAGCTTGTGGTTATAGCCACGGCCAGCTGACTCCAGGCAAAACAAGGCGCGGCAGAGGGGCCAGCAGGAGAAAGCTATGCATGGCAGTCAGGAAGAACAGAGAGAAAGGAGGAGTCAGGAAGGGAGTTACAACCTGCCAGGGCACAACCCCAGTGACCTTCTCTATCCAGGCCCCTCCCAAAAACTCTACTTAAGATCACATGCAGCTCTTGGGGGACATCTGGAAATAAACCATAGTATCTCCACATGGTGAGACTCTCTGGATCATCTGCATGAGTCTTCTGTAATCGCATGGGTGCTTACCAGGGCAAAGCAGGGAGAGCAGGGGGAATGATAATCACTGTGATGGCAGAAGTAGGGCTTGCACTTGAGAGTGCAGTGTTCAGATGTGGTTTGTCCCCTAAAGGTTCATGTGCCGGAAGCTTTGCCCTGGTGTGGTGGTGATGAGGTGGTGGAACTTTTAAAAAGTGAGGTCTAGCAGGAGGTGGTTAGGCCATCAGGGGCTCTGCTCTCAGAAGAGATTAAGGTAGTTATCATGGGCTATAAGGGTGATGAGCATGACCCCCTCCCCACTCTCTGGTCTCCTATCTCACCATGTGATCTGCCCTCTTGCATATACTTGCCATCAGTTCTGAGCTCTTCATAAGGTACAAAGTAGATGTTAGAGCCATGCCCTTGAACCTCTGGAATTGTGAGCTAAATAAACATAACACTTATTTATGTATGTATGTATGTATGTATGTATGTATGTATTTATATTTTGAGATAGCATCTCACAAAGTTGCCCAATCTAGCTTCAAACTTGTAATGTTCCTGCCCCAGCCTCCAGAGTAGGTGAAATTATAGCTATGCACCAACCACATCTGGCTACCTCTTTTCTTTATAAAGTACCAAGCCCTCGGTATTCTGTTACAGCAACTGAAATCAGACTAATAATAGACAAAGAAATCTAAAAATGTTACAACTGTTGGTCTGATGACAGAAGACGGGACCATGAACCAAGGAATGTAGGCAACCCGTAGAAAACAAGAAACGAAAGACAAAGAAACACCTTTTCTCCTTGAGTCTCTAGAAGAAATACAGATCTTTGAACACCTGGATTTTAGGACTTCTGCTCTTCTGACCTATGAGGTGATATGTTTTGTCTTAAGCTATTAAATTGTGAAAAAGTCACAGCAGTGGTAGGAAACAAGCACAAACATACACAATCTTTGTGGTTGGAAAAACTTTACTTGGTTATACCATACTTTTTTTTGCTTTAAAAGAAGTTTAAAAATAATGTGTGAGTTAATATTTGTAGTCTAATTCACAGTACCAAAAAAAATTTGTTGTAGTCTAGTAATATTTCATTATTTAGGGATCACAAAATGCAAAGAGCAACAGAGCTTAATCTGCTTCATATTAATGTATTTTACCTTTTCATTCTCACTATTAACACAGAAATGACTTCCTAAACAGCAGCAAACATTGGATTTGAGGCAATTTGCTTAATAATGACATTTAGTACACAAAACTCTGTGAAGCAGACAGCAAGCAGCAGGAAAGAAAAGCTAAAAAAATAAATAAAGGAAAAGCTGATGAATCATAAACAAAACACACCCTCTGAGTTGAGCAACTCTGGATTTATGCAAATTCAATATTGCACAGATTTTTGCAAAAAGCACATATGGCAATGTTAGAGAAATAGAAAATTTTAAGATGGTTAATGGGCAATGCAAAACAACTATTAATCATCTCCTTATTTATTTCCAGTCTACTACCCTTTCAATCCAGTCTCTTGTTCCTTTCTGGACCCCTCATTAAACTTCCAGTTGACCATGTCAGTCCTGTCCCTTTGGCTTTGGGTTTGGAGTGACTGATCCCTGGCCTTCAGCTCTCCCATCCCAACTGTCCCCCAGCTCTAATATAGATTTGCACCATCTGTGTTCTCCATCCAGCAGTAATTTCAGTTTTATGGCTGCCCTTGTTTACCTCTTAAGACCCAACCTCCAATCTTGAGCCCTGGAAAGATGAAGGTAGGAGATAGACACTCTCAGATAAATGGGCAAAATATTTCTGGAATAAGAGAAGAGACACAGGGAGGGTGGCAAAGGGAAGAGATGGAGGAGGAAGCAAACAGGAAAGGAGAAGGAAGAGAAGGAATGAGGAAAATGGGAGGGAAAGAACTGCACTGCATAACATAGTCACCAGTCACCTTGGGGAAAATACTCAGGAAGCCATGGAAGCTATTCCATCATGCGTGAAATGTTTTGATAAATACTAATTTTAGGTAAATGGCTCATTAGCTGACTTGCCATATGAGTGAAGTGGTTTTAGTTGCATTGGCCTATTTTCCAAGATTGCCCTAGCACAATCACACATGTATACTACTTGGCAGGCTGGGTACATCCTGAAAATGGAAAAAAAGTGCCTGCAGCCATGTTAGCTTGGAGACAGTCTGCTCAGATCCCCTAATTATCTGGTTCTGTCTGCACACATCAAGCAGCCCTCTCATTATAATTTGGCTTCCCATAGATTTTCCTACTGGGAGAGAACAGGCTGACTTGTGAGCAGGAATATTTTGGTCGCACTGGTCTCCACTTAGCATGGAAATTAATAAATCAGCATTCTCTTGGGAACCTAATTTGTATGTCCATTCTCCAGAGTCTAAAAAACTTTTACTGAAATGAAAATAAAAAGTTAGTGTCTTAGTTAAAACCTTTTGGGCTGAAAGTCAGTGAAACTCATCAACAAAATTGTAGTTTATTATAAGATAGTGGTTGTGCGTCACAGAATTCAAAGGCAGAAAGGGCAGTTTACAATGAAGCCACAAACTCAAAAGTCATCAGCATTGAAACCTCTACCCTCATACTTGTTCTACACCAAGAGACCAAGTTTCTCTACTCACAATACTTCTGACACCAAATTGTGGACTTCCACACCAAGCAACTGTCTTGGTGAATACCAGCTGGGTATCCTGTAATTTAATTCATCCCTAACACTAACTAACCACAGTTAATGCATATCTCATAGATTAAGTATTTAGGCCCACAAGACCACCCTCTACTTCAAATGCCAATTATAAGAAATGCTCCCCAAGTTTACCACACTTCACTCTAACTTGGCTACAACATCCTCATCCTCTTCCGGTTCTATAATTTGCTCTAAGAGTACACAGAATGCAGGAAACACTACTTATGTTACTGGTTTCATATAAAAAATATCATAAAATATGAAATTAACAACAGGTCGTTAGGGATGTGAACATGAAGGAGATATTAGAACCCTGGATGCTTTTCTCTCCCTCTTTATTTCCCAGCTGCCATGAGGTGAGCGGCTTTGCTCCACTACCATGGTGTTACACCTCACCACGGGCCAAAAACAAGAAGCCACATGATCATGAACTGAAACCTCTGAAACTGTGATTCAAAATAAACCTTCTCACCTTTTAAGCTGATTTTCTTAGGCATTTTGTCACAGCAATAGAAAATTGACTAGCACAATGCAAGTTCCATTTCATAGGAATGATTGGCTAAATCATTGCCCAGTGGGGATTAAACTCAATCTCCAGCCCTTCTCCCTTGACCAGCTAAACCTCTAATCACAAGAGGAGGTTCTTCCAGTAACCTGCTCCTTTTCCCAAAAGTCACTTCATCTTTATAATCACAGGTATGATTGAAAGACTGCAATGAATTACAAAAGAGATTCCTCTCACCCCTGTAACTCAGAAAATGCCAAGAATTTTAGAAGCTCTGTCCAGGAACCAGGGAAAAAGACCAAATACATAGTAATCTGCTCACATTCCTGCCATTTTCTCCTCTCTCACTCTAGGATGGCAGAGATACTTCTTTTTCCCTCTTTATACCTGCTTCTGTTTCCTCTCTCTGCAGATCAGTCTTCTGTGCCTCTCAGGCATGCCATTAGGATGATTGCTTCTCACTCGCCTCAGTCCCAACAACCAAAGAAGACAAGCACTTGTGAATTCTAATTCTAAATTCCTACAAAGAAAATCTGATGGCCTAGTTTGGGACAGTTGCTTACACCCATAGTGAGCTGGTGGAGATGAGTGGGAGGACAGGGTTGCACAGTCCCATAAAGTCGACAATTCCCCAGAGAAGGGAGATTGCCACCAGTCCACAAATTCTCAGAGTCAGAAACATTTCAGTATTTAAAATCTTTTAGATTAGATTCTAAAATATGGCCACATGCCTACAAATATGACGCCTCAGCAGGGTTTACATTGTAGAGGTCTTCGCTGGTTAGGTTAATCCCTAAGTATTTAATATTTCTTGACATTTGTCTTAGTTACTTTACTCATTGCTGAGAAAAAGTACCCAACACCCACAAGTTAAGGGAGGAAAAATTTATTTGGCTTATAATTTTTAGAGGTTTTAGTCCATATTTGGCTGGCTCCAAGGCAGGTTGGCATGACAGAGGGGCATCACAGAGGAGAAACAGTTTATGGCAGGCAGAAGACAGCAAAAGCAAACAAGAGATGACTACAGTTCTTTCACTGCAGTAAAATTTCTTCCCTTATATCTTATGCAGGCTACTCAGGGCAGGTAGCACTCACATCCTTAACTCTAGTCCCCTCAGTCCTAACATTACACCACAAATCAATCCCAGCATCACAAACTCTAGGTTCAGCCATCTCTGAAAAATACCCACCTACGACTGCATGAGAATTTCAGGGGACATCTAGACACAAGCCATAACAATGCTGCTATAAATAGTATTATTGTTCTAATTTCTTTCTTGGTGAGTTTGCTATTGATTTACAGGGATACTATTAATTTTGTCTCTTCACTACTTTTATACAGTCATTAGGAAATGTAGTATCATATTCACCAACTACAGAAATCAGAACTTCTCCAGCAGAAAACCACTGTAACAGCATCCTTCAGGCCTGCTGCAACAGGTGATGGTAAATCTACAATCTGCTGGAAGTATGAAGAGCCCCTCAACTTTAGCTCGATGACTGGGGTAAGGACAATGCTTTGCTTTGTCCTCTGGCTCTTTGCTTGAGAGAAATTTGCCTTCTTCACCTGAAGTGGAAGTGGAAGAAGTTTGAAGTTTTTGGGCCAGCCTTCTGTTTCACTCGTTTCTACTCCCAAGCATCATATAGGGACATCTTTTTAGTTTAATGCCACTCACTGGGCTGATTCTGACCAAGGCCATGATAGCCTGCCACCCTTGGTGGGTACCTCTAGAAGGCTGCAGCCAGTGGTGTCACCCACACTGCCAAGTCTCAGGGCACTCCATTGCACAGCTACACTGGCATTTATGGTTGTCCACCTGGGTAGGGGCTTCTTCTATTTATACACAGATAATATGTGTATAAATCCTTCATGAAAATGGATTAAATAGGATATAAAGCAGCTGGAGCTATTTTAAAGAGATTATTTAATAAATAGCACAAACAAACAAAATGCAGAGCAGTAGCCAGAGCATTAGTTCTCTTTGCTTATAAGGGAATAGAATTTTCTAGAAAGCCAAACAATGTTGGGCCCATTTCCAGGATTTTCTACAGTATGATAACAGACTTAACATTTTTTACCTTGCACTCTGTTGTTTTGGAATTCATAAGGGCAATAAAATAAGAAGTAACTACACAGAGAAGGTTTTCTCAGACAATAACAACTTTATTCATTGGATTTACTTTTAAATTCTCTGAGAATAAAAGAAATCTTTAAAGTCCCAAAGAAAATAAAGAAGTTATGAGCACAAACATGTCAGTCAGGCTATAACTGCTTTGCACCTGCTAGAAGCAGTGAGAAGAATATAATTAAAAGAACAAAATAGTGACATTGGCAGCTTTTAGGACAACTCAGCCACAATGTAGAAAACTCAGAATCTGCTAAAAGCAAGTGACTCTTCATCAAACATCAACTGATCAGGCACCAGCAGCCGGAAGTCTATCACTGAACAATCTTCTATCCAGAGTCTTTGCCACACTACCAGGCCACACTCATCTGGCTGACCTTTAAGCCAGAACTTCATCTGGTTCCTCATGCTTCACATTTTTATCAGGCTTCTGTCACCAAGAATGTAGTTAGTTCTTCCTCTCCCCTTTCCTCTGAATAAAACCTCTACCACCCATCATCAAAACCCTGAACCTTTTTATTTTGGCATTTTGGAGATGGTGGCAACAAAATCTCCATTTAACAGCAAAAAGAAAAAGTTCCTCCATTTCTTCTAGAGTAAAAACTGTATCTTTGCTTTTATGGTTAGAACTTGTTCCCTAAAAGGGTACATTAAAATTCAAACCCCCAATATCTGGAATGTGATCTTATTTGAAAGAAAGGTCATTATGCAATTAGTTAAGATGAGATCGTATTGAAGAAGCACTGGTCTCTAAAACAAAATGACTAGTGTCTTTATCAGATTATCATATGGCAGTAGAGACTCAAACGGAAAGGCAGAGACTAGAGCAATGCATCCAGTCCAAGGAACCAAGGAGCACTACAGACCACCAAAAAAGCACCAGTGACTGGGAAACGGCAACCTCGAGACTTCTGGCTTCTAGCTTCTAGAGCTGTGTAACAAGAAATCTCTGTTGTTTTAATTAAGCCACCTAATTTATGAGACTTTGTTTCAGCAGCCATAAGGAAACTAATATACCTCTTAAAGACTGCCTCCCCAGCAACCCACATTTGAGGAATTACCTCCTCATCCCCACCCCTCACTCTTCCTCTTCACTGCCCAAGTGAGCTTCTAAAACATATACCTCCACTCTCCCATAATCCTTTGCTTCTTTAAGGTTTATAGACTCTCTCCATTGTCCCACTACTTCATTCTTGTCAGTCATTACCTGGTTACTTCAAGTGACCTCAGCAAGATCAAACCTAAATTCTTTGCTTCTCCCATCTTCAGATTCCCCATGACCCCATTCCTATGACAAACATTTGTTCCTACATTTCCTGTGTCAATATGAACACCATTCCTCCCCCATGTTATCCAAAAAACTGAAAGTCAATCTTAACTCCTTCGAAATCCATCCAGGTATCAACAATTGCCAGTTTTACCTCTTAAGCGTTCTTGACCTCATTGCTCTTCCTAATTCTGCAACCTTAACTTTAAATCCTTTTAAATCATCTGTTATAGAATTGTTTCAGCAACTTCTTCTGTGAAACATATGCTTTAAGGACATAATAGTATAACACATCCTTTGCAGTGCATCTGAACTAACCCTAAGAATATCTTTCACTTACTGTAGAATAAAATAAAATGAAAATATGTTCCTACCACTTTACTATAGAGTTTCTCAATGTGTATGGGATTCGGGGATGTATATATATCCTAAAATTATCTGTTAAATTTTGAGCATATGTTTATTTTTTCTACAAAGAAGCTCCATGGCTTCCATTTGTTTTCCAAAGGAGTCTATGACCCCACAAGGATTAATATTGTAATTCTGAACTACTCATATTTTCCTATGCTTTTTTGTGCATATAACATTTTCTCCACTGAGTTTTCTTTTATAAATTGACTGTACTAAATGTCTACCATGAATCAGGCCATGCAGTGGGTGCTGCCATGTGCTGGCTGCTTGGAATTCCACAGAGAATAAGTCAATATACATTTTCTTGTCCACTTTGCCAGCTCAGAACCCGTCTTTTCCAGAAGTAAGAGCTGTGTTATGCACTTTCTTTTGATCTTTTGATACCTAGTAATTACCTCTGTGATTTTATAGTAAAAATATCTGCTCATATGTCTTCTCACCCACTACTGACAACATGTGGGCTCAAGGTAACTTATACTCCCAGAGTTTAATGCAGCTCCTGTTGTAGAATAAGGGTTCAATAAATATGTATTGACCTGAACAGGGAAGAAGTTCAAGATTGATTTTTCCCCAATGAAATAGAAACCACTGACCCATTCCCTACTGAATTCATGAGACTATTTACAAAAGTCACAACATGATAAAAACTACTAGAAGACTCTATTCAGAATCAAGAGGAAATTCATAGCTAATTTGTTTTAATACAAATCTCTGAGACCTGAATCGACAGCATAAATGTTAAGGATGATGGCACTGCTGACAAATGTGAACAGCTGCATGATAAGCCCTATCCTCGGGACCTGGCATTCAGAAAGGACTTACTTCGTGATGCACAGATAAGAACACAGTCTGGGGCTCTTGGCAATGTCCCCTTGCTCTCTGAAGCAAGACCTCTGGGGCATGTCTTCTGCTTCCTCTTACCTCTCTCCTACTTCAGAAGCCTCATCTTCCATAGCAGGTAACTATATTCTTTACAGGTGCACAGCACTGATGCTTAGAACATTCATCAAGGTGATTTTCATTTTGGCATTTCCTTTTACTCTGTTTCTCCCCAGTGAAAATTATGTATTGCTTCAGGGAAGAAGAAACTAGTCATGGCTTGGGATACAGAGAGACTCAGTGCTCAGATTTTGACTTTCAAAATGGGTTTGTGAAATAACTCACAATTGCCAATTGCTTTTTGAAAGAAGAGAGGAAAGAGAGCTAGAGAGACCCAGACAGACAGACAGACAGACAGACAGACAGAGACAGAGAGAACATGTTGAAATTCAAAAGGCAAACTCTAAGAGGAATGGGACATCATGTGTGTACATTTAAGAAAATGATCAGCTTACCAAAATTATTAAGCAAATCTAATCAATCCGTTAAAATTCATTCTTAGTTTACAGAAATACAAAGGCTAAAAATAAAAAGTGAGCATTCTGCAATACGACTGACCTAATTCCTCAAATGTAACAAAAAAGTGAGATTGTTCTGGAATAAATTAGATTTAAAAACATGACTAAACATAATGCATGAATCCTAGGTCTCAAGAATCAACTTAAAAATTCATATTAGGGAAATTTGAATATAAACTTAAATTAGATGATATTAATAAATCACTATTTTCTTCAGTGTGAAAGTTGTATTATCATTATTTAGACAAATGTTCTTATTCCCAGGAGACACATGCTGAATACTGAAGTAATTAAGTGTGAAAAATCTAGTGTAATTTGAAGTGTTTCATATAGATTTTCTACTAAACTACAACAAAATGCTAGCAATTGCTTAACATTAAGTGAATACAAGAATCATGGTTCTGTTGTTTCCATTTTTCCATATGCTTGAAGAGTTCTGTGAAAAAAGAAAGAAACAGTTGACAAACAGCTTGAAAAACAATAGATGAAGGTCTAGACTAACCCCAAGAGTGAGTGCTGGACCCGTCATGGTGAGAGGGCAGCGGTATGAGAAAAGTCAGCAAAGCCTCCAGGCCTGGAGTAGCTGCGTGATCATGAGAGTCAACACCAGTAGAGGCTCCACCTGGGCCAGGTGAACCAGTCAGTAGGCATCACCCAAGACCACAGGGAACCCCACCAATTCCCAGCATCAGCCAACATTTGATGCCTGTGTTGATCACTTTTCTCATACCTATTGTCCTCGAGCGAGGGCATCTCCCCACAGCCACCCATGGCCCAGTAGGACTAGTGTCCATCCGTAGTTCAAGATGGTCTTACCCTAAGAAACCCACTCTATTTGGAAACTCTAGTTTTCATTGGCTCAAAATACTCATCAGTCCTATGAAAGGAAGGGTGGGGCGGAGGATGGTGGTGTACGCCTGTAATCCCAGCACTTGGGAGGCTCTCAGGCAGGAAGATCGCTGTGAGTTCAAGGCCAGCCCAGGCTACATAGCAAGACCTTGTTTCAAAACCAACAAGAAGGGTGGAGACCTGCCTAGCATTCCTGTCCTCCAGTTCCTGGGCTACATGGAAACCAATTAGATGTTTATCCTAGAGTCAGAACTTACTAAAATCCACCTAAGTGACATATAGAAATATTCAAACACCTTCCGAAAGGAAGCTGGCATATAAATGGCTCAAGAAAACCTGTCACTTCTCACCAAACACCCTTCAGTTCCACAAATCTAGAATGGGAGTAAATGAACCATGAGAGGAAGTAGAAACCACAGGTAGCAAGGCCACTTCAAAGAGGAAACTGATGAGACAAAACTCCACACTGAAAAGTTACATTCCATAGGTTTCAAGCTCCTTTGCTTCCTGTTTTCTCAAATATCTTTTTGTTCTCTGAAAATCTGACTGAATCCAGCAAACAAACTGTTACCAATGGTTCCATCTGTCCTCAGAGTCCTTCGTGAGTACCATAATGTAGCCAAAAGAGGTGTACAACTCCCACATCATGGGATTTTGTAGCTCTGCTTGGAAAAAAGTTTTTTTTTAATTAAATGAGATTATTGAGTTGGAAATAGAATATACCGTGTAATTATGTTAGTAACAAATCAAATGTATGTAAGCCAAAGGTTGGTAGCCATCACCAGCCAATAGATACAGTAAGGCTGTAGGCATATGAACATTGGAATCACATTAGCCTGTTGCCCCAGCCAGCCAGTCAGTCCAGAATTATAGTCTCTCATGAAGTTCTCCCAAGACTCTCCACAAGTCCCTGAGGGGGACTTACATGAAGAGATGAATCAGCATGCCCTTCCCAGGCCACTGGCCTATATCTCTGCATACCAGAGCTGCTAACACACCCTTTGCCAGGCCTGAGAGTTAGGGTTCCTGCCTGCTTTGCACTGGTGTGGAACCTTTAGAACAAACCCCTGCCACCATTCTGTGTCTGCTGACCTGGACAGAGAATCTCTTTCCAACACAACCACCAAGGCCCTGATGCTCACCACTGCCAAGCCCCAGTCCTTCCTAAGGAGAAGAGGAAAAAGCTGTCCTTCGTGCTTTACAGGTTTGCCTTGGACCCCAAAGCATTACAGAGTCTACTTGAGCATGTCATCTAGTTATGGCACCTGGGCCCTCTTCCAAGGGTGCTCAGGGACCTTGGCACTGGACCTTTCTGGTGACTCAGCCTATTGCTGTCTCTGGCTCACCATGCCAGCTAATTGAACCTTCAGTGACTTCTCCCTCGAGAAGCTGAATTGCTTTCCTGAATTGTGGCAATAGTCAGAACCTCAAAAAGTACCAGTAAGACAGAACATGCCCACCGCCCCCATTTCCAAGCGTGAGCTAAGCATTCTTCACAGTTCATTGGTTCCCAGGGAAGTCATCAGTCAGAATCCGCAGGTGGGAGGAAGGGTGTTAAACCCAGCTCCCTGAATCACAAGTTCATGTCTCACTCAGCCCCTGCCCAGATGAAATCTAAGATAGGGATACACAGTGTATTTTATTTCTTACTCAAGAAAGCAACTTCAAACCTGTAAACAATACCTGTTTAAAAAAAAAAAAAGCAGGTGCATAAACCACCCAGACCCCTCTCCCCCTTTTACAAAAGTTTTTGGGATAAAATGTTTTTTCTGTCTACTACTTTAAAGTGTAAGAACTTTGCCACTCAACTCTAAGCAGACATAGATGATCCCCGAAGACACTGCAGTAAGTGAAACAAGCCACTCACAAAGGACAAATACTGTACCATGCCAAATAGATGAGGAACCCCAAATGGTCAAACTCAGGTTGCCAGGGAAAGGCAAAGGGGGAGGTGGGGAGGTGTTGCTTAATGGATATAGTTTCAGTTTACAAAATAAAAAAGCTTTGGAGATGGGTGGTGGTAATGGTTGCACAACAATGTGAATGGATTTAAGGCCACCTCATACCTAAAAGTGCTTAACATGGTACACTTTGTTGTGGATATTTTACTACAATAATAAATAATATACTTATGACCTCTTGGGGGTGTGCAAAGGAGATGGGACAGCAGCAGCAGGAGCACAAGAGGTGCACAGAGGTAAAGGGGTTAATCCAGACTCAGAAAGCCAGATGGGGGTTTGTCTGGAATCCCACAAAAGCACCATCCACAGACAGGGCTAAGTGGAACACGAAGAAAGCTGAAGAAAAAGAGAAACAGATTTTGTTCGTCTGGCATGGTGTCTAGTAATCATTATTCCTCATGGGAACTCAGCATGTTACTTTTGAAAACACTTCCCTGAGTGACCTAACTTGCCATCACAGTAAGTCCAGAGGTGACAGTCAAGGTCAGGCTCCAGGACCACAGAGAGCCATGGCGGCCCCTGCCCGAGGGGGGCCCCCCCGCAGCCTCTGTGCTCACTCTGCCAGAAGCCTCCAGAAGGGAACTGCCTAACTTACAGGCACTCCCAGAGCCCATTCCACAGCCCAGGATGACTTAAATCAGAATGAAACTGAAAAAGTCAAAAATAATTCCCTACCACATCAAAGAATGAAAGGATCCCTATTGTAGGTGAACACTGCAAAGACAAAAGTATATAATTTGGGGGTGTATTTTAAACTTCACAGAATCCTCCCACCTCTGCCTCTGACAGGAGTGAATAAAAACAGAATGTGGGGTGAGAAGTCTTCTGACTCACCCATGAGGTGGTGGAGAAGAATCCGTAAGCAAAACACCCTGCGCTTATTTCAAATACTTGTCTCACTCTGCCGGGCTTGGCAGCCAGCCCTCGGTGTATGCTTTGGGGCACTCCTTTGGAGACGTGGCCAGAGCCCTATTTTAGGACTGAAGAAGCCTAAGTCATGTGGCTGGTAAGCTAGAATTTAAAAGGGCACACAAATGGCCACATAAGCCATCCGGCCACCATGGTAGACTGGGGGTTAAGCAGGGGTTAAGCATGCTCTAGGCCTCTCTGACTCGGTGCAATCTTTGCATGGTCCCTGCGTCCTGAGATGTTCCAGGAAAAGCCAGCAATGTTGCCGGCAAGAGAAAGCACGTGGCCCCAGAGGTGAACCAGGGACATTGAACATCCTCTGAGATGCCAAGGATGTACTGGGGCAGCCAAGCTTGTCCTGACAGACAGGTCTGTGTGTACTGGAGAAACCCGTTCCACGGCCAAGATTCCTTGCCCACAAGGGAAGTGAGCTAGTGATCCAGGCGTTTCACCTTCTGCCTGCATGCGTCATAAAATCAACTTGTCAAGCCTGGCTCAGAGAATACATTTGCTCACCCAAATGTGGTTCTGTGGGGCCGTGAGGCCTTTCATAGCGGGTGAACTCCCAGGCTTTCTCTGTGCCAGGAACAGGGCCAGTGGCCTGAGCCTGACAGCTGATGTGGGCTGCGGTCAAATCCGCTGACAAGCAGCCCAAAGCTGCCTGTGGCATCTGCTCCACATCTGGGATGTGTGATTCACCAACCACTCTCTCCCAACCTACTTTCTCATGCAAGCCTACACATGCATGGCCCACAGAGCCAAGGCCCCAGTGCCCAGACTTGTCCCTCCACCCAAGCAGCCTGTGAGGTTTGTCCTTATCTCCAACACAGCCGTCCCCTCCCCTGTAGACTCAATCTCATCCACCAGCTGCAAGTTCAGGTGAAAACCTGTCTAGACCTTCTCAGATCCACCCTGAGCTATTGTCAGAGGCTTCCAGGCTGGGTTGGATTCAAGGTGTTCTGGACACCGAGGCTTGTTCTGGCCCTTTAAATCAGCAGGCCCCCCACTCCCACCATGCCCAGCTGCCCACTAGAGTGAGCCATAAGCAGCATATGTTCTAGCCAGTCCTGTTTACGCCGGGCCTACTATTTTTGTTCTCACCTCCCTGGTTCTCAGATTCCTGGCTCTGCAGCCCAGCTGCCACAGCTACTTCTGGCTCCTTTACTTGGTGAACCTTGGACTTCCCTTTTTAGACCACAGCCTCTCACATGTTTCTGACTCAACTTGTTTCTGCAGTGCCAACTCTCCTACTGGTCTCAGGTGAGGCTTCCACAGTTCAGCCCAACCTCTGGGTGCCTGCTCGGCTGGGATCACTCCCACAAGAGGCAATAAAGGAAGGACTTGTTCCTGTGGTCATTGCCTGGCTTCTTGCCTTCAGTCTTGCCCTGCAGTTCCAGTGCTTGGGCTTTCCTGATTGTGCCCCTGGCTGCCAGCCCCTTATGGGCCCTGCTCCTTAGAAGTCTCTCACTTGGGGCAGCTTGATCCTGGGCTTAGCTTCAGATTTCAAGCTGGCTTTGCCCAGGTTACCCCAAACCCATTCCCTGCACTGTCTCATGGAGATCAGAGCCAGTGGTGGGGGTGGGGTGGGGGCTCGAAGGCTTCTGAGAGCAATGGAGATGAATGAGGAAAGGGCAGAGCCCAGGGGGCAAAACTGGGAGACAGTGACACATCTCTGCAAACTTTCCTATCTGAAGACCTAGTGACTATTTATGAGGAAAAGCCTAACGGGAGCAGCAGAAGTCAAGACCTTGACTACTCTGAATTGGGAGAGTGGGGGACATGATCCGGGTGACATCTCAGGCCACCTCTCAGTTCCTGATTCCTGGAAGTTAGGAGTAGCCAAAGAACAGAAGGAACCCTTAGACTGCTATGGCTCAGATCCTTTTTCTTGTCTGCCAGTCAGATTTCTTGTGCAACTTCAGCAAATATGTGTTGTGGAAGCACAGCCTCTACTCCTCCACCAGCAAACAAAGGAGTCCAGAACCAGGGGTGGCCACTGCCAGGGTCCCCATTCTCTCCAGTCCAGAAGATGAACAAAGGGCCTGCTCCCTCCCTCTGCCTCTCCACCTCTCATTGCCTTCCTCCTCAGGGCCCAGGGACTCAGAAGTCATTTCCCTTGAAAGCTAAGCGGGCCACTTAGATTTCTTCCCCACAAGCTTCGAGGATAGGTAGCTCCATGCTTGATGGGACTCCTCTGTGGAGGAAAGATGAGGAGCAAGGTTGTGGCACATGATCCCCAGGGGGATTCCAGCTCTGCCTGTTGTTGGCGATGTGACCCTGGACAAGAGGTTTAACTTCCCTATTATGCATGTTTCCTCATCTCTGCAATGGAGGCAGTAATAATCCCCGCCTCCTGTACTGTTGTGAGGATTATATGCATTAATTCATGTAAGAATAATGCCTAGTGTGTGCTGTGTGACAATGCTCTTATTTATTATTTACTCTGTAAGAGACCTTATTCTAAATACCAAATCAAATAATTCATTTTTCCTAAGCAAAGTGAAACAAAGACAGAGTGGTCATTCCATAATTCTATTTTAAAGTATTATTAATGTTGATCATAAACAGGGATGAGAGGACAGTTCCTTCATTCTAATTTAAATCATTTATATTTATAGTATAACCCCCATCAACAAAAGTTGACATGCATTATCAAAACCCATCATAATTTCTGCTACTCCAGAGAATCCTGGCCTTAAGTTTTATGCATAATTTTCATACCTGGTCAAACAGTAAACTAAATTGAAATAGGTTAGCAAATTTCCCCATCACTAATCTAATGTGCAAAGATAATAAAAATGGAACACTGAGGGGACAGAAAATCCTGATGGTACCTGTCATATTGACACACACCTGTCTCACAGTGTGTCATAACACAGACACAGTTCTGTGTGTGTTTTTTGACTTACCATTAAATCACGAATGGTTTCCAAGTGGTTGTACAATGCAGTCTTTGAAATCATTCTTTCAGTAACTACAGAATAACCCATTTAGATGAATTATCATAATTGAACTGACCTCATTATGGGATAGTGGTAGCTTTTTATGGGATAGTGGTAGCTGTCATAAAGGATTCTATAGTAAACATCTTAGCACAAGTGACTTTTTTTTTCTTCTACATTATTTTTTAAGCTAATTTTCAGAAGTACAGTTACTAGGTCAAAGAGGCAACCTAAGGCTTTTAGAGCTGTCATTGCTTCCATCATTTCCTGCATTCCTTAGATGCATTTTGTAGAGGTTCTATTTGAGGGACTAAACACACCTGGGAAAAACAGGAAGCAGAAAGGAGCTAACACTTGCTATTATACAGGCATTGTACAGGCTTCAAGTTGAAATTTCAATGTGCTGCTGTTCAAACTTGCCCAGATTTGCATCACTGTTCTTATTCTGGCCATTGATGAAGATATTTACCAAGCAATACTCTAGAAACTTTATTCATTCAATCTTGTTTATGCTCTGAGAAGGATATTATCATCTTCAATTTATAAAGGCAGATGCAGGTGCTCTAAGAGAATAAACCAAGGCCCCATAGATTATGAATGGAAGAATCCCAACTGAACACCCCATCTGGGTTCAAGTATATGTTTTTTCTGCTCTGTTACTTGGACCCCATTTCTCATTCCTGCAGGTCTAAATCGGGATTTTCACCCTCTTCTCTGGACAAATGAAAAGGATGCTGGAGATATGGGGGAGAGGGGAGGTCAGTCAGCAGGGCTTCTCTGAAAAGGACTGATCCCTGCTGGCCCTCAGCCTACCAGGTGTTTCTCCCTTCTTTCTTGATAGAGAATGTAATGTTGAAGGTGATTTTTTTGTACACACTCTCTAAGAAGAGGCTCCCTATAAATAGAGGACTAGCCACCTATCAAAAATACTGACCAAGGACTCGTCCATTGTCCTTTGAAGCTAAGAATCTTTTAGAATCGTTGTTAGTCAACCTGAGCACATGGAATGGTACTATCCTTATGTTAAAGCAGTTCTCCCATGGAATTATATTTAATTTAGTTTACTGTTTGACTAACTTTGTGAATATCTCACCATCTCAATTAAGTTATCTAGTTCAGTCTATATTAAATCTAACCCTTTGCCCTGCTACGAAAGACCTGTATTGTTATCTCTGCATATTTTGAAATGCTGCCTCTCAAACACTCTGAATTCATAAAATTCTAGATGGTGTTGTCCAGTGATGACACTGGGCTGTTGACATCTAGATCTCCTAGGACTGCACAGGAACCAGACAGAACGAGACTCCAGCTTGAGAGGCTTGTGGAAAGAAGGAGCTGGCAGCTACTCACACCAAGGAAACTGGGTTTGGCAAAATAAATTTGGCGCCACTGCTGGATGTAGCAAGAGATCATCTTGATGGCTCCGTGTACTGAGTTCTGCAGTATGTAGAACAAGGCTAAGTGGTCCTTTGTCAGGCATCTTTCAGATGCAACTGATAGAAATCTGACTGGCTAGAGGAGAGGAGAAATTATTGGCCCCACTGAAAATCCTAGAGATAGTTTTCAAGTTTCACTGAATCCAAGTGCGTCCATGATACCAGCAGGAAACTGTGCCCATCTCTCTGATTTGTTTCCTCTCTGCAAAGAAGTAGTAAGATGGTGATCAGTAGCTCCAGGCTTATTTTCCATGGAAATTCCAGTGAAGAATTTCCTAATTATTCCATCAAAAGACCTAGACTTTGTTTTGTATACACACTTTCTAAGAAAAGCCTCCTAAACCAGGCGTGGTAGTGCATGACTATAATCCCAGCACTCAAGAGGCAGAGGCAGGAGGATCGTTGTGAGTTCAAGACTAGGCTGGGCTACAAAGTGAGCTCAAGACCAGCCTGAACTGCATAGCAAGACCTTATTTCAAATGGAGAAGATGAAAGAAAGAAAGAAAGAAAGAAAGAAAGAAAGAAAGAAAGAAAGAAAGAAAGAAAGGAGGGAGGGAGGAAGGAAGGAAGGAATGAAGGAAGGCAAAGAAAGAAAGAAAGAAAGAAAGAAAGAAAGAAAGAAAGAAAGAAAGACTCTATAAAGAGAGGACAGACCACTAGTCAAAGATGTTGACTAAGGCCTCACTCACTGTCCTTTGAAGCTGAGTATCTTTCAGAACAGGACTACCTCTCAATTGTTCTGAATAAGTTTATGTGGAGAAGATCTTTAGCTTGATCTCCAAATTCATTCCACTCTTCTCTCTGTAGCTGGAAGATTGATCTGAGTGGACACATACGTGGGTCCTTTCCCAAGCCTTCTATTTTTGTGGGAGGAGGTGGATAGTATTGTCACTGGGAAGAACAATGGGAGCCTGGAGACAGGAAGAAGAATGAGGTCAAAAAGTTCTCCCCCACCACCCCTTTTGCCTACAGATATATTCCCCCCCTACCCCCCCAGTAACAGCTTTCAAATCTTTCCTCCACAGCCTAGGGAGGAACCAAAGCCTCTACCATGAGTGGTCCATAAAAGTTTACCATTACACCTCTGTGGAAGGGTTATGTGATAACCCAGTTTGGACATATCATCTGTTTTCAGGATCTTGACTGATACGCCTAACATATTCATCCCTAAGTCAAATCCATGTTTTTTACTGGGCAGGTCTGAGTTCCATGCCTGCCCCTGTGACGAAGAGCTGAAATCTGCTCCATCTAAACCACAAGAACTGGGGGTGGAGGAGGGATAGCGCCCCAAAGGAACAGACAAAAGCAACCTATAATTACTACATTTAGCAAAATAGTAAGAAGGAATTCTTATCAGTTGTAGGCTACACACACATTCTTCAGAAGCTGTCCCCACATAAAAATAAGGGTAGTTTCATTTTGTAAATAGAGACAGGAGAAGGGGTTGAAGGGTGGGTAAGGGAATGGGGAAAATAAAAGAAGTTATATCATATACCAACACAAATTCTTCATGATGAATGTGATCATTATGTATACCTAAAACGTACCAATAAAATCTCACAAAAACAAATACGGGTAGTTTCAGAGAGTAAACACAGGCTGAAACAGCATCCAGGGTGCCTTTCATCCATGTACACTGAAATCAATGCCTTCTAAAGACCCAGCTGCTCCTTTTCTGACTTCTAAGCCTGTTGACAATTCTCTTCTGAAACAAATTGAAATTTCTATCGTCGATTCACTTTGAAATGTCATAAAGCAGCTTAAGCCCTGGCTAGCTGAGCAATAAAGCAAGCCCTCTGGGCAGCTCAGAGGAGCTGCCCACGATGGAAGGACAGGGGGCAAGGAATTAAACATTGCCAAGAATGGACAATTTGGAAGCTGCCTAGTGCCAGGAATGACAAGGCTAAAATCATAACAACTTTGAAAAATACGTCCTCAGTTGAAGGATAAACATAAAATGGGACAATGGCAACCTCGTCACAGCCATAGAGCATTGAGCCATAAAAACCCTATCTCTTAGCAAGGATTTGTTCTTATATATGATTACCCTTATTATAACAACTGGCTCTACTAGGGATGAACCACCTTGCAGGAAAGCCACAGACCACTACCCTACCTCAACTTGTTTGCTCTCTTTTTTTACCATTAACTAGAAGGCTAGTGGTACAAATCATAGTTAACTCCTCTTTCAACTCCATATTTTTGTTCTGTTTTTTTTATTAATTAAATTTATTGGTACATTTTAGGTATACATAATGATCATATTCATCATAGGTAATTTGTACCTTACATGATATAACTTGATTCTCTTATTTTCCCATTCCCCTACCCTGCCTTCTAATCTTTTCCTCCTTATTTACAAGAGCTTTGTTTCTATTTTCTCCTTCTTTTCTCTTTATTTTTCTTTTCCCTTCCTTCCTTTCCGCCTCCCCCTCCCTAGTTCCCCTTCCCATTTGAACTTTTTCTTCCTATTTCACAATATCTATTATACATTTTGGTCCACATTTACACTTTCAGTTCTCACATCACAGGAAAAATGCAGTATTTACATACATGTGCCTGATTTATTTCATTTAAGAGTATGGTCTCAAAGTACATATTTTTAACTATAAATGTCTCAAGCTTATCCTTCTTTATGGCAGAGAATTACTTCATTGTATAAAAAAAAAAGGACATCTTCAAGCCAGGCATGGTAGCACCGGGATTACACCTGTAATCCCAGCACTCAGGAGGCGGAGACTGGAGGATTGTTGTGAGTTTGAGGCCAGCCTGGGCTACAAAGTAAGCCTGTCTCAAAAAGACAAAAAAAAAAAAAAAACTTCTTTATCCGTTCATCAGTTGATGGGCATTTGGGCTGTTTCCAAGATTTAGCTATGCCAAACTATACTGCTATAAACAGGGATGTGCATGTATTGCTGAGGTATGATGCTTTTAATTCTTTCAGGAAGATACCAAGAAGAGAGATAGCTGAGTTGAATGGAACCTCTAGTTCTAGTTTTTTGAGGATTCTCCACACTGATTTCCACACTGACTGTACCAGTTTACACTCCCACCAACAGTGGAAAAGGGTTCCTTTATCCTCACAACCCTACCAGCATTTTTTATTGGTTGATTTCTTTGTAATCTTCTTTCTGGGGTGAGATGGAATCAGCACTGACCAATGATGTTGAACTTTTTTTTTTTTTTCTTTATGTGCTTCTTCATCTGAGAAATGTATATCATCTCAAATGCTCATTTTTGGATTAGGTCCTTAAATTTAGGAGAGTCTAATTTTTTTGAGGTTTTTGTTTGTTTGTTTGTCTGTTTTGTTTTTGTAGCACTGGGGATCGTTTCCAGGGTCTTGTGCATGCAAGGCAAGAACTGTACCACAGAGCTATCGCTCCAGCCTTTGAGTTCTTTATATATTCTAAATATCAATCCTTTGTCTGAGGAAAACTGACAAAAAGTTTTTCCCATACTGTGGGTTGTCTCTTCATTCTGTTGTTGGTTTCTCTTTCTGTGCAAAAGCTTTTCAATAAGCTGAGATCTTACTTGTTGATTCTTTGTGATAGTTCCTGTGCAATTGGGGTTTTGCTCATAAAGTCTTTGACTACACCAATAACTTCAAGAGTTCTACCCATTCTATCTTCTAGCAGATTTAGTGTTTCTGTTTCAATATTTACATCTTTGACCTATGTTGATTAGTACATGGTGAACGATATGTGTTTAGTTTTAATCTTTGGCATGCGGAAATTCAGTTTTTCCAGCACCATCTATTAAAGAGGCTTTCTTCCAGTGGATGTATTGGCACCTTTGTCAATGATAAAATGGCTAACTATGTCTAGAGTTGTTTCTGCATTTCCTAATCTGTTTTATTGATCCCCACTTTGATTTTTTCCCCAGTATCATGCTGTTTTTATGACAGTAGCTTTGTAGTATAATTTCAAGTCAGGAATTATATTGCCTCCTGCCTTGCCTTTGTTGCCCAGAATTGCCTTTGCTATTCTAGGTCTCTTTTGATTCCAACTCCATGTTTGGATAGAGTCTTAGTTGTGCTTTTTGAATGAATGAGTTGCTGTTAACTGACATGCTCAATATATTTGGCTTTCTTCATCAGATTTCTCAGTGAAGCCTCAGAGGTTGCTCTGGTTAAGGACAGGCCTCCTAGGCCAGCTGTTTGTTTCTCTTGGTCCCACTAATAACTCCTTTAGAATATAATTCCATCACGGTTCTCTTTATCTGTAAAGACATTTGGATATTATTTGTTTGGGAGACAGTAGTGTCTGAAAGACCCCTTGTCTCTGGAGCCTACGAAATGAAAAGTATCTGGCCAGAGGGAAAAGAAATACAAGAGTTCTTGCCAGTAGAATCCTACAGTCACATGAGCTCTGCAGGCATAGTGAAAAGATTGTGAGCATTAGAAGTAAACAAACAGATCAGTTTCAGGCCCCAGTATGTGACCTAGAGCAACTCATACATTATAAATTTGTGTATTATTAATATTATGGTATAGTTTCTAAGACACTAATGTCAAGCATTAAAAACAAAAAACTAAGTTTTCTGAGCCCGACTAACTCTGATTGGCATGTCCAAGAACATTTCTGCTTATTAGGACCTCTTTGAAGGACCAGAAGTTGTCAACAAAGGCAGCATAATATAGCACAAAAATGTTTTCATCTCACTAACCATCTGTGCCTGACTTGTAGGAGATCCCTGGGACATTGTCTTCAAAAGGATTCTGAAGTCATATGGGGACTCATGGGAAAGAAAGCCCTGATCAGTGGATACAAGAATAGAGTCTAGCAGCAAGCATGTCATCCCTGGTGTTGATTGAGAGCATTGAACTTGAAAGTCAGTTCTTGGAGGAAAGAACATGTGTTCACCCTTGGTTTAAAAAAGCAACCCCACAATTGCAGTAGCTTATCACTTCAAACATGTATTTCTTGACTTCTGGGAAGATGGTAGAACAGTAAGCAGCAGAGTAAACAACCTCTGAAAGAAACAGTCCAGATGCTGGAATATAGCATCATGGGGAAGACAAGAAGGAAGGAAATGGGTCCCCTCAACCCAGGAAGAAACTAAAGTGAGACTTGAAGCCTACAGAGAGAGTAAAAAAGAAAAACTTAAAGAAGGTGGTAGCTGGTGGCACCTTCACCCAGAGCTGGACCCACCATATGAGAAGAGCTGTTGAAACCTGGGGACGCATGGTCACAGTGACAGTGGTGACTGGCAAGCCCAAAGGCCTCTGCAAAGAGACACAGTGGCAGAGGGGAGAACTGCACTGGCTAGCAGTGAGTATAGAGCACTCAGTCCTCCTGTGGGAGAGGGCTATTGGCTGTGAGCCATTCTGGAGTTGGGCAGGATAAGCCCAGAACCCAGAACTGCAGCTGCCTTCCTTCAGCCACTCCTACCTCTGAGCAGATGGGTAAAATTGCTTGGACTGAGTCCCGCCCCTGTAGACATTCCAACAGCCATTGCTGAGATTTCCTTAAATCTATCCCCAACCAGCTCTGCCCTCTGCGCATACTCTATGTGGTTGGGGCTCCCTGCTATTAACCAGCTCAGGAGGGAGGTGACAGACTGCCCCACCCTTGCTTGCGCGCCACCAGCCACCAGTGAGCCAAAGCAGTTTGGGAAAAGCAGCAAAGAGCCCTACACCAGTGCACCCAATAGTCACCATCAGATATCCCTAGCCAGCACTGGCTAGAAAAATCTAACAGTCTCGCTTCAGAGAAATTGTAGCCAACACAGGAAGTGCCAGGGACCCCACTACCCACTTGTCCAGAAGAAACCAGGCATATGACAAGAGGAAGAAGCAAAAGGCAGTCTCTGGCCTCCAACCCAAGCAGAGCTGGTCCAGGAGATATAAACACAGAAGAGATCAGGAGTTGCACACCTGAAGTTTATGAAGTAATGGCAACTGAAGTAAAGAAACAACTTCATGAGGCTGTAAAAGAAATTAGAACAGAAATACTATTTCAGGTAAAAGAAGAAATGATAAACATAAAAATAATTGCTAAGCACCTCTAAAGAAGACATAGATGGAAAATAGAAGAGTATAGGAAAATGAGGGAAACCTTAAACAAAGAATATAGAGATTACCAGGAAATTAAAAACTCCATTGAAAGCTGGCAAAACTACTTGAAAGAAACTAAAGATAGACTTTCAAACCTTGAAGACAGGTTTGCAGCTTGTGATCATGAAAGGAAAGATCTTTTAAAAATAACGAGGAACCAGGAAGTAACAATACAAAAGCTACAAGATGACATGAAGAAGCATAATTTAAGAACAATAATTGTGAATGAGAAAACAGGGGTCAACACAAATGAAATACAAAGGCTATTTACAGAAATAATTACAGAAAACTTCTCAAGCATAGGAAAAAAATGATATTCAGATAAGTGAGGCATATAGAACTCCAGCCAACCATAACCAAAATAAATCTACACCCATTCATATAATAATCAAGATTCCAGAAATTCAACACAAGAACAGAACATTAAAAGCTGTTAGAGAAAAGAAACAGATCATCTATAAATGAAAACTCATCAGAATCATGACAGACTTCTCGACACAAACCATCAAATCAAGAAGAGCTTGGAGCAAAGCATCAGCTGCAGACTGGTTAGAAAGCCATGACATTATTATACAATGGAAAACTACTCAGCTCTAAAGAAGGATAACCTTGATGCTCTTTTAGGTAAATGGATAGATACAACTTGAGATCATGATCAGGTGTAAAAGGTTCAGAGTCACATAGGTGAATAGCATGTTTCCTCTCTAGTATAAAAACTTAATGAGTTAGTGGGATCCCAAATGTACAATACATTCTGTGAAAGTGAAAGGGGAGGAATTGTCTAAAAAGGGAAGGCAGGGCCAGGGATTTAGGTCAGTGGCCTAAGTGCCTGCCTGGCAAGCGCAAGGTTGTGAGTTCAATCCCGGGTACAGAAACAACAACAAAGGGAAAGCAGTGGCCATTGTTAATCTATTAGCATGATTCAAAACCCATATTGTTTTCATTGTTCTGTTTGGTTTATTCTGCTTCACTTTGTCTAATCATATTGTATTTGATGGCATGGATAGCTATTTCAAAGATAACAAAATATGGCTACCATTTTTTTTTACTACTAGCTTGATTTGAAGCCCTGTATTGCTTTCATTGTTTTGTTTTGACTGATTTTATTCTATTGTGTTTTGTTTGATTGTATCATGTCTGATGGTATAGGCAACTACTTTGAAGACAATAAGATACATTATGATACCCATACTTCCTTTTACAGTCCTGTACTATTTCCATTGTTTTGTTTTTATTACTTTTATTCTATACTGTTTTGTTTAATTTTAGTATGCCTGATGGTATGGGCAATTCTTTTGAAGGTAACAAGAGGCATTATGGTAGCCATTGCAGATCTCCTTGTATTTTGTTTTTAAGTCATGTGCCATATTCATCCTTTTGTGTTGATTGACTCTTTTCTGTTTTGTTTCATTTGGTTTTATTCTCTTTAAAATTCAAAAAAATATATATTTTCTACCACACAGGGAGCCAGGCTGTGAATAGGATTGAGCTTTATCCTCCTTTCTTCTAATTTGAAGCATGAGAGATTCTGAGGCATGTTCTGTTTATCCAGAAAACAGAAACACAGACGAACCAAATCAAATGATGTTGAAAGTTTCTGCTCAGACATAATATATGCTATATTACTCACATTTCATTGATCAAAACAAGCCATCTGGACAACCCCCAAGTGAATGGAAAGGGGAAGAGAAGATCACCTATGCTGGGACAGAGACAAAAGGAGAAAGTCAAAGAACTGGAGCTCTTCAGAGAACATGTGGGTTTAGAGGAAGAAATATAAGAGAACCAAGTAATGGACAAGTAGATCCACAAAAGAAGCCCTAGAAAAACATTGAGAGCAAGTTTATGAGAGGTGGGCTGGTGCCCAGGATGTGCCACACGGATAAGCAGATCCACTCGAGACATACAGAAGGCTCAGAGTTCTCAAAACAAGGAATGAATGAAGGTTACAAATGTCCAGAAAATAAGGACTATACCATAATTGTAACGTTTGTGGACAGGTGTCTTCTAGGATAGTAGTTTTAACAGGAAGCCAAGCACTATTAAATCACCAAGTAAATGCTTACTGAGTACCTCCAGGGCCCTGGGTACCATGCCAAATGCAGTGCATATGCTGGTGTACAATGGAAGAGTCCTGGTTTCTGTTCACATAAAGCTGTGTTGAACAATGGAAACAGACAACCAAATCTTAACTGAATATTCAGTCTTCTTTTAATCCAACAACACTTTCCTAGCATTCATTTTCTTTTTTTAATCTTTCCATTTTGTTAGATTAAAAAACATAACAATGGCACACACCTGTAATCCCAACACTCAGGAGACTGAGGTAGGAGGATCATTGCAAGTTGAAAACCAGCCTGGGCTACAAAGTGAGCTCAAGGCCGGCCTGAACTGCATAGTGAGACCCTGTCTCAAAAAGAAACATGTACACACACACACACACACACACACACACACACCAAAAACTAATAGGAACCCAGAGAAAAGATGGGGAAAAAATATAGAAGAGGACTGGAGATCAGAAAAGACACCTAGCATTCACTTTCTAATGTTCAAAATGACCACTCACCATCTTCTTCTCCCTCTTCAAATTTGTTACCCCATTATCTGCTCCTGTAATCAACAGATAACCTACCCTGATAATTCATTTTTTAACAGAGACAAGTAATAGATTTCCTTCATTTTTTCATCAACAAAGTGCCAAGCTACCCATTTAGTATGCGTCTCTGCTTCCTTCTGTCACAATGGGGAAAAAAAATCCCTGACACATCTAGATCACAGCTTCTCATATTCAGTGTTCACTCCTGCAATTATTCCTTTCCTCTCTTGCATTCTCCTTCTCTATTTGGTTTTCTGTATTATAACCCAAATATATTACAGTTGGGAAATGGAGAATTCCCAAGAGAATTCCAAAGAGAATCTGAAAACTGATGAGAGTACATTTTAGTGTCACAGTGATCAGAGAGCTCTAGGGACATTTAGTGGAAGCCAGGGATGCTAGTTGTCCTCTGTATTATTTTTTTAAAAAGGAAAAATCTCTTAATCCTCACAATCTTCTCCAACTACTGATCAAACTGTCCACATGAAAACTTCTCTACTCTCTCATCTCACAATCGGTCTTCTACCCACTCCAATCATGTCTCTATGCCCATCACCTGCCAGTGTCTACCCTCTTCCACATTCCCAGTGACACCCACATTGTCAACCCAGTGGTCACATCATGACCACTTATCTTATTTGTTGTCTCACAGCCTTTGAGGCTGATTGTTCTTTTCTTCTTGAGGGATTTCTAAAATAAGTATCTTAATTCTCAACAGCAAAGTAAAACTCTTGATTTTGTTTTTGTTTTTGTTTTGTACCAGGGGTTGAACTCATGACCTCACATTTGCCAGGCAGACGCTTGTGCCACTGAGCTAAATCCCCAGCTAAAACCCTTAATTTATTCTCCTCATCCAAGCAACTGACTCTGAAAATAACAAAGTAAAACAAATCCATTGCTCTTGCTTCCCTTGTCTCACGAAATACTATCCTGGCATTCAGGCCAAAAGCTAAACATACACACAGACACACACACACACACACACACACACACACACACACCAAGAGTTATCCCCACATCCTCTCTCTTCTTCCCATATAAATTCATCAGTAAGTTCTATCCACTCTATACCTCATAAGCATACACTTCATCTCCACTATTTCCCCTCTGGTCTAAGTTACATCATCTCTGGTCTGAACTATAAAACAAGCCTCACTGCTCTCCTTGCCTTTCTAGGACCCACCTTTATATGCTCCCAAAGTGACCCTTTAACAGTGAAACTTTCATACTTAAAATCCTCCACTAGATTTTTTTTTTGTCTCACTGAGAATAAAATCCTCAGCCTCACCCTATGTTACAAATTCTTACCTGAGCTGGCCTTTGCCCACTTGTCTGACTCCACTTGATACTACTATGTTAGCAGTAAAATACCAGTGTCATCCATATCTTTTTGTGTAACAAATATTAAATAAAAAGATATTGTCAAAGTAGATTTGACCATTCTAGATTGTTGAGAGCCTCTGACCATAAAGATAAATAAGGGTATTGCATACTGATAGAGATCAATCCATCAAGAAGATACAATTATAAATTGTACATATAAGTTATACATACAATTTATACATATATGTAAATTATACATATATACATATAAATTGTACATATAAATTATACATATCTGACAACAGAGGCTTAAAATATATGAAGCAAAACTGACAAAACTGAAGACAGAAATAACTGTTCTACAATAATCATTGGAGACTTTAACACCCCCCATTTTCAATAATGGATAGAACACTTAGCAGAAGATCAACAAGGAAATAAAGGATTTGGATAGTACTATAAACCAATTAGATTTAACAGACATTTAGAACGCTCCACACAACAACAGCAGCATGCACATTTTCTTAAGTCCACAAACATGGAATACTCTTCAGGACAGATCAGACACTATGCCACAAAACAAGTCTTGATAGATTTAAATCATATGAAGTATCTTCTCTAACCACAATGGAATGAAATTGTAACTATCTAACAGAAGGAAATCTGTAAATATAACAAATATGTGGAAATTAAACAACACACTCTTTAACAACCTATGGGTCTAAGAAGTGATTGGCAAATTTTTGAAAATCCTGCCTCCCAACAATCCATAATTATAGTACAACTATCTTAATGTCCCAGAAGAAGCAGTATGTCTAGGAAATGGCATGTCTCTATATAGGTGAGTTTTTGCTGCATAACAAACCAAATAGCAAAGTACTTTCTCACAGTCAAAAGTCTTCGGATTGGCTGACAGTCACGTTTCGGGCCTGCAGGCTGCTTCTATAGAAAAGTTGAACTAGGCTGAAGGATAAATGCCCCACTCCACCTCAAAACATTTTCTTCTCATGACAGAAGACCAAAGCTCATACAGCAATAAGAAGAGGAGCACAATTGCACTTAAGGTCTATAGTCGGATCTTCATGATGTCATTCTGCCCACATTCATTGGCCAAAGCAAATCACACAGCCAAATCAACATTATTAGGAAAGGGAAGAATATTTACCTGTTGTAGAGATTGGAAGGGAGTGGGTATTTGCTAAACAATAATCTATTCTTCCATAGCCTCATTGGAGAAGAGCTTTGAAAAATGCTGTTATTGTTATTGGATGCTGAACCATATCTGCCTAAGAACCATGTTGGTTATATTGCAATAAATGATTAAGACTCATCTTCTTGCTGAATTTGTAACTATTGCAAGCTGCTTGGAAATTTTACATTCTTTGGCAGCCATAGTGACACGTGTCTGTAATCCCAGCACTCAGGAGGCTGAAGGAAGATTGTGGCAAATTCAAGGCCAGCCTGGGCCACATGGCAAGACCTTTCTCAAAAATTAAAAAAAAATAATTTAAAAAGAAATTTTTAAATTTTTCAAACCAATTTTACCCATATACATCAGCTCAAGAAAAATTTTTATTTCAATGCAGTTTCCTTTCTAGTCCTAAACAGAACTTTTTAAAATGTACCATATATCAAAACACCAACGGTGAGTCTGACATTATCAATAGGAGCTGAATAAATATACGTTTTCTGAAAGTCTTTCTCCAAAAAAAACTCAGATATCTGAACTTTTTAGACATCTGAATATTTATTTATAATACAAAACTTCAACCTTCAGAAGCAATCATTGTGAATTTTATCTCTGCTGAAGTAAAAACTGGCCACTACAAATACAATATGGAGACAAATCTTCCTTGGCCTTTGAAGAGCTTGGCACATTGTTAGTATTTGCACACACACACACTTCTGATTGTGAAAGATGATATTATTCTGAATTTTGCATTATTCAGTCAATTTAGAGTACATAGCATCCTTTCATGCCATGAACCATTTTTTTTAGTATCTCACCCACAGAGATTGCCATCAATTTGCTTGATTTAGAACTTGGTGAAAAGAAAGATATTTTTATCTTGATTTCATGCCAGAAATTATAAAATCATAACAACATACTGAAAAAGACATTTTTAAACAAGACTTTAAGAGCCAGCCCGAATTCTTGTTGCCAAATTCAGTGAAGGATTGTTTGGAGTAAGAACAGAACATTGCTCTGGGATTCAGCCAACTACAAAGGTTGATACACTATGACATCTCTGGCTTGTGTAACCTCCTTGCCCTTGAAATGAACTTTGGAGAGAAAACAGTCCAGCCAATGCTGACAATGATGAGATGAGTGTATTTTCAAGTCACAAAGTGCCTCAAACATTACTACTCAAGTCAACTAGTTGGAGGAAGAGTCATCTAAATCGATGAAAGTCTAAATTCTCATTATTTCCAAATACAGGAAATATTTTTGGATTTAAAAAAGCGACAAATGGAATCAATACTTTTTCCACTTCTTTCCAAAAATGCCACTGAAATAATCAAAACATAGAAAGAAAAACAAAAAAGAACACTAGAAAAATTGAGACGAATTTTATCTCCCATACAAGAAAAGCTGAGTTGTAGAAGGTGTGAAGTAGGTAAGATTAAAAAAAAAAAAAACTTGATATATATTTGAAAATTATGTCTAAATGTGAATATTTAACTCACTGAGCAACAATAATACAAGGATAGTTAGTGCCAGAGTTGAGCACCTCACAGGCACCCAGTCTATTTACTGAGGGAAGTACCCCAAAAACACATCATGAAAAAAAAACCAGCTCAGCACAGCAAAAGCACAAAAAAGAATAGACTGATTTACATTTTAGAATTGTGTCACTTTCTCAGACACTGAATCTATAGACCAGCAGTTCTCAATGTGTAAGACTTGTGAGTTTTAAAACAAGACATTTTTTGCCTTTTTCACTATGTTGACATTTGTACCAAAAGGGCAAAAATATTTGTGGATAAAACTGCTGTAGCCTTAATGCACCACCTTAAAGTTTGTACTGCTGTGACATAATATGTGAGACTGCGTGATTATAAAGAACAGGAATTTTCTCATAGTTCTAGAGGCTAAGAAGTCTAACACCCTAGTTTCTTTCCTTTCAAGATGGCTCCTTGAAAACTTTGTCTTCCAGAGAACAGGAACTCCATTCCTCACGCAGAAAAATAAAAACTAGAGAAACGCAGCCAAGCAAGCCCTTTTCAGGGTGTCACTGTAGTGGACTGGTAACTAGTAGTCAACTTAAACACCAGCAAAACTGAATCAGCGCAGTGCTGAGTGTAGATGGTCCACGTGAGGAAAGTTGCCAGCATAAAAAGGAGACCTGCAGAGGAATCAGTAGCACTGTGGTTCTCCTAAGTGTCATTATTGTTTGGAGCTGTTGGTTCTCCCGGAGGAGCAGGTCATGTTGGCCTCCCTCATTTGAATTCAGCCATTCCCATCAGAGGAGCTCGGGACACTGCTGCTGAGAGTGGCTGCGGTTCACTTTGGGAGACCTTTGGTCCTTACTTTGAGCATCACCCTGGGTCCTGAGGGGAAGATGTGTGCTGTTCAATCTCCAGGAAAGACTGTCACACTGGCTTCCTCATATGAACTCAGCTATTCTCATCCACGGAGGGGCTTGGAACCTAGTTGTGGCTGAGGGTGACTATGGTAGGTTTTGGGGAGCCCTCATTTTTATTTTAAGTGTTGCTTCTTGGCTCCAGTGTAGAACCCTCAACCTACTGGCACAGCTCCTTCATCCCACTGGCACATCCTTTCTGGCTTCCCCCACTGATCATGGGCCTTTCTAGTGCAGATCTGTCAAACAGACTTGCGTGAGTCATTGTGGGCTGTAGGCCTCCAGCTGGACTCATGGGAGGCATTATTATGGGCTCCAGGTATTCAGCTGGACTCACGCAGGACATTATTATGGGATCTGGGCCCTCGGATGGATTTTCTAGATCTTTAGTTTAACTCTTGAGTGACCAATATAAATAATACTATAAATAATGTGTCCGATATGTAGGCGTTCTCATTGCAATCTCTGACAGTCATTAATCTGTTAACCCTAAAAGCCTTACTAGCCCCACCATTTTATACTGTTGCACTGGGTATTAAATTTCTTTTTTTTCTTTTTTCTTTCTTTTTTTTTTTTTTTTTTTTTTGGTACCCAGGGATCGAACTCATGGCCTCACACTTGGCAGGCAGGCGCTTAAGCCACTGAGATAAATCCCCAGCCCCTACATTTCTAACACATGAACTTTGGAAGATACAAAAACATTTAAGCCATAGGAAGCACCAAACTGGTGTTTATGGTCTTTATATGCTACATCATCAAGCACTCGCAGAAGAAAAAAAAGCCAGTTTCACAAAATGCTCTAGATGTAGCAGTAAAAATTATTTATGTTATTAAAATATTTTTAATCTTTTTAACATTCTTTTTAACATTTGCATGTCCAAATGCAAAGTAGTATCACTGCTGTGGAATAGCATAATCTTATTATTGTCTCAAGAAAAAATTCTCATACAATTGTTTTAGTTGCAGGTTGAATTTATCATTTTTTTTGTGAGCTGCTACTTCTTCAACAGTCAAATTATTATAATTCAGATGTCAGCACTTGTCAGACATTTTTTCCAAAATGAATGAAGTGAGCCTACCATTGAACAGAAAACAACTAACAGTAAGAGTTGCCAATGATAACTATTTAAGCTTTCAGCTGAAAAGTAGAGTTTAGGGAAATGTATATGTCCACTTATATATGCCACTATAAGCTTGACACTAAGCTTGACATTATCCTGATACTTAGACTTTTTCCACAGGGTCAGTATTCATATTAATGAGTGTGGCTTTTTAAAGTCATATAATGAGATAATATTAACATCAAGAGCTATGTAATCCAGTAAACTAATATTTGCCAAGTAACCAGTAAATAATGTTACAAATCATATACGAGCAGTTGAAAATTGCAAGGTGCAAAATGGAGCACAAGACTCTAATGTAATAGGATACAAAATGTTCACTGCTATAGTTTTAGCTTCTACATTGGAAGCTTTCTTTAAAAAAACATGCAGTGGTCAAGCTTTGGCATTATATCAAAGAATATTACCCACATTTATCTGAAAAACGTATTAAAATACTCCTTTCTTCAAGTAGATCTCTGTGTCATTCTTGATTTTCTTCAATATGTTACAATAGATTGAAGATACAGATGTGAGAATCCAACTGTTTTCTTTTGAAGTCATCAAATGCTTGTAAAAATGTAACACTGCTCTTCTCATTTTTGTTTTGAAAAGCATAGAATTTTTCATAAGACATGTTATTTATATTAACATGCAGAAATTATTGTTTCAAAATAATATTTATTTTTTCCAGTGTTAATTTCTAAACAGTAACTATCAATAGACATAACTCTCACCAAAAAAAAAAAAAAAAGAAGAAGGAGGAGGTAGAAGAAGAAAAGGAGGAGAAGAAAAGGCACAAAAAGAGGAAGAAAGAAAGCAAACTGTTTGGAATCTCAATCATTTCTCAGAGCATAAAATGGTCAAGATAAATTTAGAAAATAGTGCAACACTGGGGGTAGAAAGGAGATGGAGATACGGGAGATTGAACCTTGATAGTGTCCCAGCTGCAGCCCAAGTGGAAGGGAGGATGATGCATCATAGGATGTCCTTTAAGTCTCTGCTATATGCTTTTATGGGGCTGAAGTCCTGAGGGAATGTGGGCATACTTAGCATACATTAGCAGATGCTGGGAGTGCTAGCTTGAAAGCAAGTTTGGGAGAGCAAATAAAAGGGTTCCCACACAACCCATTCATACCTGGGGCTGCTGTCCTGGTCCCATACAAGATTGAGAAAAGTAGAGAAACCAAATGAATAATCTATAATGAAAAGAGAAGAAAATTACCCTGTGCCAGTTTATGACTCATTCCCCTTAGGCCAAATACTGTGAGTTCACACATTTCCACAAGTACTTTCTCCTCCTGATACCCTGAAATTTACAAGAGTAGGCCCTGACCTGGCTGTAAAAAAAAAAAAAAAAAAGAATGCAAGAAAGTAGGTCACAATGGATTTCAAGAACAGGCCAAGCCTGGGGACATATATTCAGATTTTCACAGATGTTAGTACCTAAGCAATTAGTTATCTATTTAATCAGCAAGATCTAAATATATAAACCAAGTGCATTTATGGACAAGAAAAGGATGACAATTGGTTTTTTAAATTTTCAGTAAGTATGGATCTGCTCACAAGATACATTTGCTTTTAGACTATCACTAATTTCCTTTTCCTTCTAGGAGTGACTCTTATTTTCAGCCTGGAAAACAAATTATTACCCTACAAATGATAAGATAAGGCACTTCACTAAATCAATAGTGTTTCATTAATTCTGAGAATGTACAAATCATTCTAAAATTATCAATGGGACGGCTTGCCTATCCAAAAAAGAAAGTCAATGCAATTCCTTTGAAAAACGAAAACATTAACTGCTTTCTCTATCTCAGTTCTGGTAACTTAATTTGAAATTAAAGAGCACGTCACTGGTGGAGTTATGAGTCCTGGGAGAATGGAGAAGATGGCAAACAGTTCTAATTGATAATGCGTCGTCTCAGTTCTTTACATAATTGCCCCCATTTCGTTTTTCTTTTTGCTAACAGTTTTTGCTAGGAGTCAGGGTTTGAAAACACCTGGGCCGTGACCTACAGTTATCATCAGCAATCTTTAAAATATCCACTCCTCCCTAAAGTAGCCAGCCAGGGGTCGGCATCTGAAATGCAAACACTGTCTCTTCCTTTAGCAATTCTCCTTGGTCCTGGAAAGTAAGAATACACATGTGTTATAAAACAAGAGGGTCAGAGAAAAGTTATTAGAAGGTGAATAAAAGATTGTGTAATGTCCATTTCAGGGATGATCTCTTTCATTATCATCCTGAACTGCTGAGAACAAACATGCCAGAGCTTATAAAGGCTTGAGTATCTTTCTCTCTGATGTATTTCCTGATGTTCTGAGGAAGGAAAACTGAGATTTCTTGGGAGATGTAGGAGAGAGATGAATGTGCTGGACACCCATGAAAATCTACTCCAATGTTCCTACATCCTCAGCCGTTGGAATTCTTTCACATATTGTCCTAGAGAAGTTCTGGCATAACTAAGGGAGTTTCAATGCCCCACTCTTTACATCTGATGAGGCCAGTATCAATACACTCCAGTGATGACTATTGACCTATACCACTGCACTTCTCCCCCTAAATTGCGCACACATGAGAAGTGTCCCCTCACCCTCAATCTCGTACCCTGTCCATGTTCTGGTGCCATATGAAGTGACCCAATGCAGCTCCTGAGGTTCTTGGGGTTAAGGACCGTGACAGGATGAGAAAAATAAAGAAAAGACAAAGCTGGGGTCAGGCGGAGCCCTTGTCCTCCTGATGGGAGGAAAGGAACTGCCCAACCACTGTAGCACCTTTATTTATATACTGGGAAAGGTGATGTCAATTTCAGCCCCTCTGCCTAGCAACCCATTGCTTGGCAGAGATGGGCCCCTTGCCTTCTTGGTGCTGGAACAACTTGTTTACATAGCTTGTTTTGGTCTCTGTTTTTTCTGGGCTTGCTTGCTTTAGCCCCACACATGTGATCAATCTCCAGCTTCAATGGCTCCCTACAATAAAGTTCTCTGATTAAATGAAACTTGCGTTTAGGCTTCAGAGATTTGAATCAATCATTTTCTTTCTATAATCTTTCTAGTGCAACCATAAAATGTTATCCTCGTTATCCAAGGACTCTATAGTCCTTGTTGTCATCAATAGCATTATAATGATAAAGTGTAACACCCACTTGATCCCCAAAGGGAGGTAGGCTTGACTTGCAAATTACAAAGATTCTGGAGACATATGCAGAACAGTTCCCAAAGCTCTCTGCACCTGGACTTCCTGTGAGAGCTCCAGGAGGTTTTCAATTGGATGGCCTTTAATAGGTAATTTATTGGAAGCAACCACAAATGACACTTTAATTGCTCATAATCTTGTTCAGGTAGCCTGTTTCTAAAAGTGTCTTGCCAACTAACCATGACCAGGTTCTGAGTTCTTTCCCTCTGCAGTTAGAACCCAGTTCTTATCTCCAACAAAGACTTGAAACAATCCAGGAGAAAAAAAATGACAAAATGTTTTGAATAAAGTAAACATAAAGTGGGGGAGAAATTGGCTCTGCAAAGCAAGCTTGGGCTAAGTAAAGAGAAAAAGAGGGTAAAAGCAAAAATAAAATTACACCCTATGTCTAGAAAACGCAGCATGGGCTATCAGAGAAAGTTAGTATAGCAAGCTCTTCATGGCATTGGTGTGTCCTTTTATGCTGTCCAAATCTCAAAGAGAGTCACAGGAACTGCATACAGGTCCTGAAAGGTAGTGCTAGGCTACTGTCTCAGGCTGACATCAGGTCTAGGCCAGATGTAGGCCATCCAATTGAAAACCTCCTGGAGCTCTCACAGGAAGTCCAGGTGCAGAGAGCTTTGGGAACTGTTCTGCAATATGTCTCCAGAATCTTTGTAATTTGCAAGTCAAGCCTACCTCCCCAGCCATGCCCTAATCTCCTGTCTCAATCTCATTGTATGTTATGGATTACTGATATCTTGTTTTCCATTGGTAGGGCACTAAATACTTCATATAAGCCCAAGACAATTATAAATCAATCCCACACTTCTTTGATGAATAGAAGGGATGACGGTAACATATTCATAATTAAGTAACACTCAGCAGACATATAATGAGTTGACTTTCATATCAGTATCTAGTTAGAAAAATAAAATGAACATTACGTATTCAATAGAGAGAATTTTTTTAAATTTTATTTAAAGAGAAAAAAGCAATAGAGAAAAAGGGGTAGAAATAATACAGAATTTCAAAAAAAATAGTAAGAAATCACTAGTTGATAAATTACATATTGTCTTCTTAGAAATAGTTGTTCATGTTACAAAATTAAGGCATACAAAGTGAACAAACAGTGAGGCTGCAAACAGTTCTGTTCAACGATCCAACAAAAACTTGGTAATATGGTTATCAATCCCACACACTTAAGCATACATGCAGTTATATCCTTTAGAGCATTTTCTTTTCCTCTTTTTGCTTTTTAAGTACATTATCTGTTTAGTTATACTACGTTTCAGCTTTCTCAGTACCTTATTGATCTGTTTTGTTGTTGCTACTTCCTTTTTAATCACCTTATATAATTCTGTTGTTTTGTTTTTGAGTTTCTCATCATTCATGTCACATGGATCAGATTTGGTGGAGTTGGGAGTTTTTGGAGGTATTTTGTTACCTTATTTTCTCATGTTCTCTTGTTTTATTTTTATTTAATTTTTATTAACTTGGAGGTAGTAATATACAACAAAACAGGATGGAATAAAGCCAATTGAGACAGTGCGGTGAAATTGGCACAGAACATTACAGCAGGTCACCAGGACAACAGTAATAAGCAACATTGTATATCTCGTTGTCTTCACAATAGTTGTTCTACTAGGTACAGCAAAATCAAAAGAAATACACAACATTATAGAACACATCAACACAGAGTATTGAATAGAGCAACACCGTTAATCAGGACAAAGCAAAATGGCGATAAAAATACCTGCCTTCAGAGATAGTAGAAGAAAACTTCCCCCACTTGCTGTACCAAATATGGTCACCTCCTAAGAGATACCCAGATCCCTGGATCCCAAGTGTTAATGGGGGAGGGGGATGATGTGGTATGTTTGATTCTAAGCCTGCGCCCCGGTAGGCAGCAGGCTGGTTGCTGGTTGGCTCAGCACCCTAAGTTCCAACATGGCATGGATCTCAGGAAACGCTCTTGCTTCTTATTTCCCTCCCCTGGGGTGGCTGCGGCTTGCCAGACCACAGTCACTTACCAGGGCGGCAGGCCTAGAGAGAATTTATTATCTGGAAATCGGTTATATTTGTGGTTTATATGGTGTTAAAGGAATGAAAAAGCAAAATGCAAAGGCCAAGATCACCTAGAAATAATAACTTCAAGAGTCAGCTGCCACCTCTAGGCTGAAGAAACAAAAAGTATACAACTGAATGGTTTTTAGTACATTCACACAGTTATGCAACTATCACTGTGTCTAACTGCAGAACATTTATAACATCCTACAGAGAAATCCTATACCCGTTAGCAATAACCTTCAATCCTTCCTCTTTCTTGGTCTCTGGCAACAGCTTACATTTCTGTCTCTGCAGATTTGCCTATTTTAGATACTTCATATAAATATAATCATAAATAATGTAACCTTTAAAAATACAGAAGTACTATTTAAAATCACTAAAAGAAAATGATAAATGAAATATTTAGGCACAAATGTATCAAATATTCATAGAACTTGAAAACTACAAAATACTGATGAAGGAATCTTAATCTGAATAGACAAAGACCCAAACCATGTTTATCAATTGAGAAACTTGCCATCATATGTCGATCTGTTACAGGCAGCTGAGCTACTTAGAAATATTATAGGCAGTCAGACAGGGCTAGGCCCTCGAGGAAAACGGCATTGGGGACCAAACGTCTGTGACCTTGGAGAAAACACACATCTCTTGCTGTGGGTCAGATCTCAAGACAGAAGGTGAAACAAATGTAACCACACACTAAATGTAAACATTAGGGATTAGGTATGGATTAATTTGAGAAGCCAAGAGTCACCATCCCAACCCCTTATAGAAAGAGTCACTGATCCATAAGAATGCTCCATAAGAATGCTATGTGACTTGCTTCCCCATTTGTCCCTGAGTTGGTCAATTTTAGCTGAATAATTAATCTGATTGGTTGATCATAGTTCTGTCTCACCTAATGCCCATCTATCTTGCGAGTTCCCAGTTTTCCTCACCTTAGACCTGACTCACCTCATGGTTTTACTCTATAAAAATCCCTAGAAAAGATAGAATCCTTGGCAACTCACTTGGGACCCTTTCTGTCTCTCCCTCAGACAGAAGCTTTTTTTCTCCATTGTTCCTAAAATTTATTCTTTGGTCTCAGAGAACACAAACCTGTACCTGACATATAGTAGGTTGGGAATTTCATTCCCCTATATTAAATCCTCCCCCAAATTGATAGTTATAGTTCTATTCTTATTAAAATCCAGCATGGTGTGTTAGATATAGACAAGATCATTCTAAAATTTCTATGGAAAGGTAGAGTAAAGACAACAGTTAAAACCATCTCAAAACCAGGCGTAGTGGCACACGCCTGTAATCCCAGCACTCGAGAGCCTGAGGTGGCAGGATCTTTGTGAGTTCAAGGCCAGCCTGAATTATATTGTGAGACCCTGTTTTAAGAAAACAAAACAATGGGGCCGGGGTTTTAGCTCAGCAGCATAAGTGCCTGCTTGGCAAGCACAAGTTCGTGAGTTCAATCCTTGGTACCAAAACAAAACAAAAAAAAACTTTTTAAAAAAGGAGAATATATGAGGAATCAATGTACCTAGTTCCAGCAACTAAGATTCCAGGCTGTTGGTGGAAGGATAAATAAATAGAAGAAATGAATGAAATGGAGTAAAGAACTCAGAAATAGACCCACCTCAAAGGCCCAAATGATTTTTGACCAAAAATACTGCTAGACCAACCAGCTATACATAAGGAGAAAACAAGCAAATGAAAACAAAAACTTGACCTGTCTCATACTTTATAAAGAAATTAACTCATAATGAATCAAAGACTTAAATGCAAAGCCCTTAGACTTTTAGGAGAAAATCTTGGGGATCTGGAGCCAGGCAAAAAGTTCTTGGACAACACACAATATGACCAAGGATTAATTCATTGGATTTCATTAAAATTAAAACTCTTGCTCTGTGAAAGTGTTGGGGACCACAAATTCACATTGGCTAATTTTGCATATTTCCTTATAGGATAAAAGGAAGGATTGGGATTATTGGTACGACCCATCTGAGATTTCCCATTGACTCTTCTACACATAAGGCCATCTATACCTTCTTGAGTCATCACAAGATTATACTCAAGGACAAGATACTTCTAAGCATAAAATCATCTATGCCATGGTGAGTCATCTTAGAATTATACTCCAGGTCAAGATACTTCTAAACATAAGATTATCTATGCCATCTGGAGTCAGAGTCTTGGCTGAATTGTAATCCTTTGCTAGCCCCACCTATTACTGTATACACCTAATAAACAGTGTATACACCTAATAATACACCTAATAAACAGTGGCTACTTTGAAAGTGGGGGTCCAATTCAGAGACATTGACTTCCCAGCCATTGATGGAATACTATACTTGTCTCTGTTTTTTATTTTTCTCACCTTAAGACAGCCAATGACACTCTTGGCTGGATTCCCAATATGAAAGCCTATTTTTAAAAGCTGAAAAGACAAACAATAGATGGGAGAAAATATTTCCAAACAATTTATTTGATAAAGAAATAGTATCTAAAATATACAAAGAATTCTCAAAATCTAACAGTAAAAAAAATAAAAGACACAAAGAAACGTCTCATCAGTAAAGCCAGGCATGGTGGTGCACACCTGTAATCCCAGCACTCAGGAGATTGGAGCAGGAGAATTCCTGTGAGTTCAAGGCCAGCCTGCACTACACAATGAGCCCCTGCCTTTAAAAAAGGAAAATCAGTGAGGATATACAGATGGCAAATACATGAAAGGCTGTTTAACATCACCAGCCACTAAAGAGTTGTGTTTGTACCAACTAAAATGTCTAAAATATAAAATTGTAAGAATACCAAAGATGTACAAAACCAGATCACTCATATACTGTGGTAGGAATATAAAACAGCACAATCAGTGGCAGAACTAGAAAGTTTCTTTATAAAATATCAGAGGATTAGTTTTATATGTCAAGATTATATAAAGAAAACTACCTAACTTCACCAAATATCCTACAAAAAGTCCCAGTAAATGGAAAAACACACCAGAATATGCAGAATGAAAAGACTCAATATTATAAAAATGTCAATTTTCCCACATTCTGTAAGTCTTAATAAAATTCTAACATCATTATAGACCCTGAAAAGTCTATTATAATGTTATTGAAGAAAATGCACAATAGCTCTGTAATTTTTAGGTGTAGGAGAAAGAAGAACTTTCCGTCCTAGATATCATGATAGATTATAGAGTTGTCAAAAATAATAAAAACAAAATGATGCAGTGTTCATGCAAAAATAGGCAAATAACTGTCTAGAAAATAGAATCAAGAATTATGAATGCCATTTTTGAAAGATGACATTTCAAATTACTAGGATTAAAATGAAGTAGTTAACCTATGATTTCAAACAACTGAGTAAACATTTGGGAAAATATTAAAGTGGGCCTCTCTCACAGCTATGCTGAGGAATATACTCTATAAAGGTTAAACAGCATTGAAGTTACTTTTAGAAATAATAGAAAAAATATGAGAATACTGTTTAATAATCTAGAGTAGGAGTAGTAAGGAAATAATTTCCCTCTCAAACAAGATTCAAATCCTAGAAACTATAACTAAAAAGATAGAATTCATATATATTAAGGAATTTCCTCGGAAAATAAAGAAAAAAACCAATTTCTTAAAAGCTAAACAATACCTTAAAAGCAAGCTGGGCGACACATACCTAACACCACATTCAAAATCACAGTTTTACAAACCAATAAGAAAGAGAAAAAGCATCCAGTAGGGAAATTGAGGAAGCCTCTGGACGGTCAGTCCACAGCAGAATACAGTGGATACAAATGGCTGATTAACATAAAATGATGGTCAACTTCATTAGTAATCAAGAAAACACAAATTAAAATCAGTTTTTAAGATATTGAATCACAAATTTTAGAAAGACTGATAATATACAAAGCAATATTGGCACAAGCACAGGAAATAAACATTTATGTGTGCTATTTATGGAAGTGTAGATTGGTAGCTTTTCAGGGTATAATTTAATACCTTTTAAGACTCATTGTTTAAGCCACTGAGTTCACATTCCAACTTGAACCCTCAGAAGCACTAACATAGATGTACAAAGATGTATATACAGGACACTTATTGTAGCATTGTTTAAATAGTAAAAGATTAGAAACCACCTCAAAGTCTTCTCAAAAACAAAGGATTAAATAAAGCAATGGATACTTATGCATCTGTTAGAAAGTTTTAATGCCAGGATAAAAATTTCTTCAAACCATGTTGATAAGGTCAAAATGTATTCTGAATAATTTATAAAATATTTCCATCAGTTATGTATATGTATATATATTTGTGTGTGCATATGTATCTGGATATATAAAAACTATTTACTTGAATTACTTTTAATAAGGGAAATAAAATGCGAGGGCGTACATCATCTTTTTCAATTCTGCACTTTAAAAATTACAAGAAATCTGACTCCTTGTGAAAAGCTTGCAATTATGGGTTTCTTTTATAAAATATATCCTATACAGGAAGCACTCAAAGCTTCTCGAAGCAACAATATTGCATGTATTGAAGGCACTGATATTATACCATTGTTTTCAGCATCCTTGTGCTTTACAACTATCAACACTGATAAGCCTTTCAACAGAGAAACTTATACAAGATTTACACACAGAAGCTCATTTATTCACAGAGCACATCTCTGCAGCAAGGCTGTAATTCCAAAAAATACAGACATAATAAACGACCAGCCCAGATTCTCACACAAGTCAGGAAATGATCCAGAGCTAGGATCCCACTCTTGTACAAATAAATATATACACTGGCTCTCAGCACAGCACTATAAATAACCGCATCTCTTGGCATTTTAGTCTCTCCCCAAGTAATTGAGTGTTTAAATGACTTGCAAACCTTCATTTTGGCTTTAAAAATTGCCTATGTCTGGCATTCTTTTTAAAGGGATGGTTTTTAAAGTTTAACATCAACCTTCCAAAGAAAGTCTAGAGTAAGATGAGTTTTGAGGATGACCCTAGAAGAACATAATGTTTTTTCAAATGACAGTTCTGATCATATCATTTAGCCTAAGATCAAAGACTTAGCAAAAATAATCTATAAATGCATTATTCTAATTTTGAAATCTTTCTTAAGAAAAGGAAGCATGCCAGGTGTGGTGATCAATATCTGTAACCCTAGAAATCTGAGATGCAAGAGGATCCCAAATTTGAGCCCAACCTGGGTTAATTAGTGACTGAGATCCTGTCTGACAGAGAGACAGAAAGAGAGAGAGAGACAGAGACAGAGAGACAGAGACAGAGAGACAGAGACAGAGACACAGAGACAGAGACAGAGACACAGAGACAGAGACAGAAACACTGAAAGAGAGAGAGAGAGAGAGAGAGAGAGAGAGAGAGAGAGAAATACTGAGAGAGACAAAGAGAGGAAGGACCAGGGATGTAGTGCAGTGTGAAGGCCCTGAGTTCATTCTTCAGTACCACAAAGAGGAAGGAGGAGGAGAAAGCAAAAGAGAAGTGAGAGGGAGAGTGGCAAAAGGGACAGATGAGAAAAGAAGAGAAAAGGAAATTTGAGCTCAGTGTGGATGCCCACACCTGTAATCCCTGCACTTGGGAGGCTGAGACTGGAGGATTACAAGTTTGAGGCCTAGACTACATAGTGAGACATGTCTCAAAAATAAGAAAAAGGAAGGAAGGAAGGAAGGAAGGAAGGAAGGAAGGAAGGAAGGAAGGAAGGGAGGAAGGAAAAAGGATAGGTAAGAAAAAGTAAAAGAAGCATGAAAGATACTAATCTGAATCTGAAAAGCGAATCAAGCATGACAGACCATGTGTACAGCAATTCAACCAACTGAAGTCTCAGGCTCCCCTATGTAAAATGAGAATAAGAATTCTTTCCTACTTAACTGAATAGCTTGTCTCAAGCTTCAGATAAGAAAGAGATGGAAAATATGTGCTACAAAGTCACAGATTAATCAAAATACCAATATCATTCTTCACAAAACTAAAGAAAACAATATTAAAATTCACATAGAACCAGAAGTGACCTAAAATAGCAAAAGCAATCCTGGACAACAAGGGCAAGGCAAGGGTATCACAATCGCAGACTTAAGTTATAATACAAAGCCACAGTGATAAAGTATCATGGTATTAGTGAAAACAAAAATCAATAAACAACAACAAAAACAAACTAGTGGATTGGTACAACAGAACAGAGGATGCAGAAAAACTCCAGGCACACAAAGGGGCCAAATATTTTCACAGGCAAAAAGACAGCCTCTTTAACAAATGATGCTGAGAAAACTGGTTATCCACATGCAGAAGACTGAATCTAGACTCATATTTCTCACCATGCACTAAACCAAAATCAAAATGTATTGAAGATCTAAATATTAAAACAAAAACAGTTAATTATTGGGAGACAGAAAAAATGTAAAACTCTTGAAGATATAAGTGTAATAGGCTTGCTGAATAGAAGCCCAGTTGCACAAGAAATAATAAATAGGTTCACATCAAATTAAAAAGCTGGGGGCTGGGAATTTAGCTCAGCGGCATAAGCACCTGCCTTGCAAGTGCGAGATCATGAGTTTGATCCCTGGTATCGATAAAAAAAATTAAAAAGCTGCACTGCAAAGAATGCCATCAACCAAGTGACGAGACAACCTATAGAATGGGAAAAAAAATCGTGCCAGCTACTTCTCAAAGGACTAACATCTAGAATATAAAAAGGACTCAGAAAATTAGACCCTTCAGATTTAAAGACCCAATCAAAAAGAAATGGGCAGCCGAGCTGGGGACTGATGGCCCAGTAAAACATACGGGACCCCTGGGACACAGGATGGCGGCCCCGGCCTGAGGTTCCTCGGGCTCAGGTCCACCATGCCCAGCATCCGCCTTACAATTTAGGGAGCCAAGAGCCCGCAGAGGGGAGTTAGGATCCTGCAAGGTGAGTCCTGCCGCCCCAAGGCGGGCTCATGGAGAGCTGGCGATCCGTGCTCCAGACAATTGAGCTTGGGCTAGCTACCAGGTACACTGGACCAAGTCCCAGAAGCTCCACAGCCTTAGTGCACCATGCCCAGCGGCCTTCTCTCAGTCCAGGAGGTGGAGGTGGAAGTCAAGCTGGCAGCCTGATGGCCCGGTGTGGGCTGGCCTGGGGAGAGCTTAAAACCAGCACTCTTGGTGGTTGAGATCATACTCACCCTCTAGGACACGGGACTGTGGCCCGAGGTTCCGTGGGCCCTTTCAATTTAGGGAGCCAAGAGCCTGTAGGGGAGCCACCACTGCTCCAGGAACTGAGGTTGCAAGAGGGAATTCACCACACATGGAGAGGAAGCTTTGGAACACAGCTCAAAGCAAGGAAATATAGAAAAATGACAAAAGGAAAGACCAAAAGGCAGGCTCAAAGCTCTAGCCCTCCCCAAGAAAGCTTAGAAGCCATGTACATAGAAGAAAAAAGAAGCCATATACCTGAAACATCTGAAATGATATCAAATAAAATAAAGATGCAACTAGGGAAAGCTATGGAGAAACTCAAATCAGAAATACTTGCCCAGGTAAAAGAAGAATTGATAAAATAGTGAAAGAAATAGTGAACACATCTAGTGAAGACACAGCTAAAAAATTAGAGGAACAAAGCAAACAGATAGAATCCCTGAATGAACAATATAAGAAACAAACAGAATGCATAAAGCAGATTCAAAGAGATATACAGGAAATCAAAAATTCTATTGAAAGCTGCCAAAACCGCCTCAATGAAAGTGAAGATAGAATTTCAGACCTCGAAGATAAGATTGTACCTGGTGAACAGGAAAAACAAGATCTTTTAAAAATCACAAAGAATCAGGAAATAACCATTCAACACCTGCAAGATGATGCAAAGAAAAATAACATAAGATTAATAGGGATAAGTGAAAAAGAAGGGGACAGCCCAATTGATATCAAGAGGATATTTACATAAGTAATAGCTGAAAACTTCCCAAACATGAGAAGAGAAACTGACATTTGGATAAGTGAAGCATATAGAACTCCAAACAGCCATAACCAAAATAAAACTACACCCAGACACATAATAATCACCATCCCAGAAATCCACCATAAGAACAGAATACTAAAAACTGTTAGAGAGAAAAGAGAGATCACCTATAAAGGAAAACCTATGAGAATCACGGCAGACTTCTCAACACAAACAATGAAATCAAGAAGAGCATGGATGATGACAGCATATAACCTATCAAGTGGTGATTTCTTAGTGTTTTTGTTTTTGTTTTGTTGTTGTTATTGTGGTTCTTTCATTTTTTTGCCTTTGGAATTCTGTATTGTTGTTACCCTTTTTCTGTTTTGTTTGGTTGTTTTCTTTTTTGTTTTTTCTCTTTAAATAAAATTTAAAAAAAAAAAAGAGCACGGAGTGAAGTATTTCAGATCCTAAAGGAAAACCACTTCCAACCCAGACTGACATATCTGGCAAAACTGTCCTTCAAAATGGATGGAGAAATATGATACTTCCATGACAAAGAACAGCTGAAGAACTTCATGAACACCAAACCAACCCTACAAAGAATACTGAAAGACATTCTAGATACACATGGGATAAAACCACCAAGCAAGGCAGACAATTAAACAGAATGGAAAGCTAAAGACACAACAGCAGAAAGATAACATGTCAACAATAAACTAGTATATAACAGTTACAACCATTAATGTAAATGGCCTCAATTCACCAATCAAAAGAAACAGACTGGCAGAATGGATCAAGAAACAACATCCAACCATATGCTGTCTACAAGAAACCCATCTAATCCAAAAGGACACTCATAGACTGAAAGTCAAAGGATGGAAAACAATACTTCATGCAACAGGAAACCAAAAAAAA